>CANUEP010010818.1:0-11178 GCA_947857235.1 Jatropha podagrica | reverse complement strand
AATTAATCTAGTTAATTAGGTTAATTAAAATTGGAGTCATTTAGGGTTTTCCTAGTTTACCCTTAAATAATTAAACAAGGTGGCGACTCTCACACATTAAGTGCATTTCTATCCATTTGTCATACGCATTTCCACATTGCGAGTACGTATGGGGGGGTAGGGGTTCACACTTTCTTGTTTTTATTGCTGCCAGTGAATTAAATTATATCGCTTGTTTAGGGTTGTTCGCTAGTTAGGGATTATTTTAGTACTTGTCTATTTAATCTAATATTACAAAAATATTTTTCAGAGGCGCTTGTCCAAAGATTATAGCCTGTCAGTCTTTGAATTATTGAATTATCTTTTTATCAATGATCAATCAAGAGAATCTCGTACTATGAATCACCCTTGGCTAAATCGTTTCTTCTATTGATTTCAATTATTTATTTTCTCACTCTCTATTACCTAGTTATTTTTCAATTACTATTTTGATCAAACCCCTCCTTTTTATTTATTATTTTACCAATTGGTTTCAATTTAAAAATCAGCTTTTATTGGTCTCTAGGGTTCAACCCTTCTCACCCTATCTACAAATTACTTAGAATAAGAAGAGTAGTAGTTATTCTTTGTGGTCTCGACACCCATCACAGATCCATATCCATCATTATCTTCTTCTGGTAGAACACATACATTATTACTCGAAATAGCATCGAGACCCAAACCCAATCCATTATCAACTACATTAGTCTTTAGTTTCAACTTGTTCTCTTTAGCAATTCTACATTCCTCATGGTTTCTTCATCTATATTTGGGAACTCAATATGTTCATCTATGTTACCATCAATACACTCATCAACTTCCTCAACATGTTCTTTTTTATTAACTTGAACACAATCATCAACTCCTCTAACATGTTCTTCTATGTTATCTTTAATAACATCATCAACCCCCCCTCCCCCATGATTCTCTTCTAATTCATTAACATGTTCTTCAATGTTATCTTCAACAACATCATCAACTTCCCCTCCCATGATGTTCTTCTAATTCATTAACATATTCTTCTATGTTAACTTCAAGAACATCATCAACTCCACCATCATGCTCTTCTAATTCTTCTTCTTCTTCTTCTTCTTCTTCTTTTGCATCGACTAGCAACCCTTTGCTCTCTATCCTAGGGATAAGCATTCAAATTCATCAACAAAATTCTTATGTTCAAAGCTATAGTTTTCTTCAAAGTGGATGTCTGTCTCTATGTAGACCTTCAGAAAATTGAAGGCCTTTCCTCTTTCAAATATTGTCTTGATGTCTTCATCATCCTTACAAATGCATAGGCTTCTCCAATTTCCTCTAGGGTTAAAATAACGTATTTTCTACCGTTCACCATAGCCAAACTCCCTTATAGTATCACAAACATCTTTGTATGACATTTCTTTCAAGTATTTCTAAGTATCCCACACTCTCAAAATCTTGCCCCCATTGTAGTTTATTTTGCTATCATTACTCATTTTACCTCCAACTCATATCTCAATAGGGAACCTGTTTAATAAAAAAAACATTAATGTGCCATTTTAATGAAATTAACTCATCTCAACCACTGCTACTAGAAATTTATTACACAACACTAAAAAACGATTGCCATGTACTTTTAAAGGAATAAATATTCATTGAATGGCAGATAACACTTTCATCACAAAACCCCATACTTTTTTCATTTATTTATACTTTTTGTTAAAATATTCTTATTAGATAGTATCAAAATATTATCCACTATCCCTAGCACACAATTATAAAAGCAATAAAAGAACCCTAACACTATAAAGCATATTGACATTTTCAAAAATCTTCACTACACATGCAAAAAGAGAGAAGTTCAATAACAGAGGGGTTCGACTTACCCGTCCTTCTTCTTCGATGGCACCATGTCTCTTCTGCAGTTCCTTCTGCACACAGGAGGGAGGGATTATCCTTCAAAGCAAATCATATAATGAAGCCGATGATATTCATGGTAAAGAGAGGGATTTTCTTCAAGGGTTGTATTTGGGGAAAGATAAACAAAATGAACACGATTTTGGAAACTAGGGATTTCGAAGCTGAAGCTCTTTAGACAACATTTATGAGAAACTTCTAATTTCTTTTATTAATGATGGAGGTGGCATTTTCTAAATAATTTCCACTTTTTCCTTGTCTACTTCAATCCCTCTCTCAGAAATAATATGTCCAAGGACTATACCATCTTGAACTAAGAAGTGACATTTTTCCCAATTTAGGACAAGGTTAACTTTGTTACAACGCTTTAAAACTTTAAAAAAATTAGCCAAACAAGAATCAAAAGAATTTTCATTAATAGAAAAGTCATTCATAAAGAATTCCATTATTTGTTTAATAAAATCAGAAAATATAGCCATCATGCATCTTTGGAATGTTGCTGGTGCATTACATAATCTGAAAGGCATGTGTCTAGATGCAAATGTGCCATAAGGGCATGTGAAAGTGGTTTTCTCCTGATATTGAGGATTTATGCATATTTAGTCAAATCCTAGGAAACCATCTAAATAACATAAATGTGAATGACTTGCTAACCTTTCTAAAATCTTATCAATGTAAGGCAGAGAAAAATGATCCTTATGGGTGGCGCTATTCAATTTTCTATAATTGACGCACATCCTCCAACCCGTAACGGTTCTACTAGCTAATGTTTCATTATTTTCTCCCTTCATTACTATAATCCCTCCTTCCTTTGGTACTACATCAATGGGACTAACCTAAGTGCTATCTAAAATTGAATATATAATTCCTGCACCAAGCAACTTGGTTATTTCTTTCTTCACTATCACTTTCATGTTAGGATTTAATTTTCTTTGAGACTCAATTGAAGGTATGACACCTTCATCAAACATAATCCTATGCATGCATATTGAGGACAACGTGGCTTCCGCGTAGCGTCTCATGAGTTTCTCAAGAGTTTCTTGAGTAAATCGAATCAAGTGGGCTTAGTTCATTCTAATTTATGAAAATTTATTTCATCCAATCCCATTTTAATCCTCAGAAAAATGTTTCATTAATTTGGTAAGGTTTTGAAAATGTTTAGAGTTGCCACCCTATTTTACTAAATTAGGGAAAAATTTCTTGAATTAATTAATTCTTTGGAATCAATTAATCCGGTTTTAACCAGAGTGGATTTGGGAGTTGGATACGGAGATGTAAAGGTGTTAGGCACCCACTCCGCCTGATATAAATTGGCCTCCTAGTTGTCCATATATTCATTCATTTATTAATTCTAGTATTAATTTAATTTGAGATATAAAACATTTTATACAATTTTAAAAACAATGTCATTCAAGCAAATTATTGCCATGTAAAAATCCATTTGACGTAAAAACTAAACAACCATAAGAATGGGGGAAGGAGAAAAGAATTACAATCCTTTCTATTAAAATACAATCTACCCATTTGTCCCATTACATATTTCTATTTTCCATTTAATAAATATAAATTAATAGAAATAAAATTATTACAATCTATATGAATAAAAATAATATTTTACTCAAAATATTAAACAAGCAACAACAACAATTATATCATATTCAAACATTCATACAACATGATTGATACAAGAATTAATTGAAAATAATCAAAACACAACTGTTAATTCAATAATAAAATAAATTAATTGAAACAAATAATAAATAATAAAATGGCAGAATATAAATTAATGTAAAAAATATTAGAATTGTTAATGAGTTAGATAAAAAACATATAATATATATTATAATACAATAATTAAATGTGCATAAATAAATAATTGCAAAAATAAAAATATAAAAATTTTAATATCATTTCAAGCTAATGATCATAATGTTCATCTTGTTAGATGAACAAAATTCATCAATCATTGCAAGAAACAAGATTAAAATTATTAACATACTCATCCGGGATCAAATATAGATTTTTGACCCTTAAGTCTTAACCCACTTTAATCTCAAAATCTAAGTATGATTTGATGTTTTTTATGTTATTTATCTTTTAGAACTTACAGACTAACACTACTGGAAGTGAATTAAGTCCCATTCCAAGGTAAACGAAGCTTATAATCTCTAGAAGATGGAAGACAGAAGCGAAAAAGTAGCATTCTACTGCATTTTTGGCACCTTAAAGGAGGACGCCCAACCACCCCTTGAAGGCGTGTGCCTTGGTCATGCGTTTGGGCGCCTTCGTGCCCAGAAATGCAGCAGGTTGCTATGAAACTCAATTTTTACGTGTTTCTCTCTTAAATGTGCAGTTTCTTAGAATTATAAGACAAAAAATGAACTGAAAATCAAAAGAGAATGAAGTTTATAGTTACCTTGTTTTGAAGGAAAATCAATGGATTTGCTTGAAGTTGATGAAAAACACCTCAAGAACACTTGGTCTTTGAAGATGATTCAAATTTGTGCATTTGATTTGTTTCTAGATGTGTTTGTAACCCGATAACACACTCACTATCCTTGAAACAGACTTCTAAACTCACAAACTAATGAAAATCCTAGGATTTTTGTTAAGAAATTAATTGTAAATTATGTTTTTTATTTGATTTTGTGTTTGACTTTTATGTTTTTGTTGTTTTTGCTATTTATTTTCTCTCAAACTCACAATTGCCAAACCTAAGAAATGCCAAGCCCTTAACCCTAAAGTTAGAGATGAATTTATAGGCAAATGGGTATTATGGTACTATTCACAGCTTATGTGGCATGTGGGCCCCACACGTGGGCCTCACAAATAACTCGGTTTTCCATTTTTCATGAAATCGGTTCATATGGTATGTGTATCGATATAAGTCATGAAAATTTATCGCGTGTGCACCCGAGACTCATTTTTGGACCCTATTTCGGCACAAACTTCAAAAATGTGAAAATGATCTGATGGATTCGATTTCTTACCCTATTATTACTAGTTCAAGAATTAAATCAATCTGATGTTCCAAACTCGTTCTACCACGAGTAATCTTATCACCATTGATGGACCTCCTAAAAATCATTAATGAGCCCCATTAGGGCCACCGTGGGCCCCACCAGCAAACCGATTTGATTTTCATGAAATTGGTCTGGGTGATGTATAGAGTACCGTAGGACACTCGGGCACATCCTGGGCAAACCTGAGATGCACTTATGGGCCCTATTTTTCCAAAAATATAATAAAGGTGCTAAGGGTTACACTTTCTAAACTCAGATCATTGCTTTAGGATCAAATTCCTTGGGTGCTTCAACCTCTTCTTTAACAATATAGGTTATCATCATTAAGTCTATTTTTTGGGCAAAAATTGAGCATCTACACATATAGAAGGACTAATTCCTTTAAGATCATGAATACTGTATCCTAAAATCCTTTCATTTTCCCTAAGCAAGTTCAACAATTTATTTTATTGATCACTAGTCCGAGCAAAATTAACTATTACATGATAAGTAGAGTTAGGTCTAAGAAAAGCTTATGTGATGATAATTTGAATTCTTATGTGCCTATTACAGAATTAACAATTTATTTGCTTATTTTGTGATGATAATTTGAATTCTTATGTGTCTGGACTAGTATGTCACGTCCAAGATTTCTCAGATTCCTTAGTTGGGTTTGGTATGCGTGTGGGCTTCTCTGAACCAAAAGAATAGTTTAATTTTTTATAAGATATATTAATTGCCTCCTAAAGTTTAATCTTATTAGTCATTATTCAAATTTTGAGTGCCATAATTATATTTCTAAGAATATTAGTTCTATAACATATAAAAATACTCATCTCAACCTTTGATGTTATCTTTTGGGAGAACAACCTTTGATACCTAGAATAATACATTAGAAAAAGGTGTTGGAAATGGTGGAATCTCTCTAGTAATGGAACTCCAGCTTCTCTCTTTATCTCAGATGAGGTTCAGTCACATCGTAAGGGTAAAAATATTTTGTAGATGAGTAGCCAAGAAAGGTGGTGGAGCTAATGTCCCCTTAATTGCTTAGATTAAAGGATCTTTTCCTCTTTCTTAATAATGATAGTTTGGTTTGGTTGATGCTAGAATTAATGTCAATAATTATACTTATTTGAGTCCCTAATTGTACTCATTTTATTTGGCTGATTTACATTATTCTTAAGGCATCTGTAGGCCAAGAGATTTTCTGCTGTGAACTTGGTCTAGTTGGAGTTCGTGTTGTAATTTTCATGGCTAGGAAGAGTAATGTCGCGTTTTCTTATCTTAAGAACTTTATACTTTTAAGTCTTCCTTGGTTTTGCAATCAAGCTGTAACTTTTATGTGTTCTTTTGATTATCCTTGGGACTGATTTCTTATTATATTAGGTTTTATGATATTGTGCTCCTTTGTAATTTTTTGAGGAAGTTTTTTCACTTAATAATGCCTAGTTAATTCTTTTTTTTAGAATAAAAGTACTAAACAAAAGCAAGCACTAAGTAGCAATGAGCCTAGGATAGCTCATGCTACAATTATCACGCAGCAGAAGAGACGACAAACCATTAGGAGGAGTTTCAAAGAAATGCACATCCAAAGGAAGCCAACTCCTATGATGTGTCAACCAATCCATACTATGATTACTATCCCTTTAAACATGATGGACTTCAACACACCACTTCCTCCTTAAACATTGTTTAATGCCATTAACTAAGACCGAAAGTGCATTTGGACTGGTAGTTGGACCTGTAATCATATTAAACACAACTAGGCTATCAACTTCAAATCTCGCAAATCTGTAACCTTTGTTCTAAACAAGATCCATACAATGGAAGACTCCCTATAACTCAACCATGATCACGGAGCTAAGGCCATGGTTCACAGCAAAACCACCTAACCAAGTACCCCTGTGTCCCCAATGAGGCCCCCTGCACTAACCATCCCCGTGCTACTATCAAACAAACCATCTAAATTAACTTTAACTCACCTATGGATTGAAAACTTCCTCCTATCCACTACATTTGCTTCTTGTTGTAGCTCTCTATCTAGTTCCCCTCTAAGGTAACCTTATTAATTTATCTCGTTAAACTCGAAATAGTTGAAGTATAATTCTAACCTTTGCCAATACCACTACTAAACACAAGCTCATTATGCCATTTTAAGAGGTACCAGTAGGCAACACCAAACACAACGCCCCAAGCAACCTCATTAATTAGAACATCAAAATAAGAAATATTTTCTAATAGGCACACCTCAATATTAGCAGTATTAAAGAAGCGTACCTTCAAGTTTGTAGGAACAAGAAACCTCCATATCCCATTAGAGAAGAAGCATTCACAGAGCATATGAAGCAGATTTTCCTCTCCTACGAAGCACCTGGGGCAAGTAGCATCATCTAACGCGAGGTGTCATCGACATCTTTCCTTATTAGTAAGCATTGGCTCAAGGTCAATTATATCCTATGATTTTAATGATTATGCAAACCAAATAAATTTGATATTTTTGTACGTGCTAAAGATATTCTGTGCAAATTTATTTTTAATGATGAACTTATTGAAGAAATCAAGCTCCTACAATCCAAGATTTTTTATTAAAGACCATGAAGATCAATGAAGACATTTTTAGTGATTAATATATTAGTAAATCTTAGGAATTATTGTAAGATAGAGAGAAAATTATATTATAAGCACAAAATCCTTTTATCTCTCTTAAAATTATTTTGAAGTGCTTTAGATAAAAATATCAAGAGGAAATAGCCAAATTATTGCTTTTCACATCTTTTGATTTGAAAAGGATTTTTGGAGAAAATCTTGTTGCTAGCTATTAAATGAATTTCTATAAAATAAGTTTCTAATTCTGACAGAGCTAACAGTTTCTGATGTAAAGTTACAAAGCTTTCCAAAAGTAAATCTTCAACTCCAAGCCTTGCCTGTAAGCTTTAAAAATTTGGACTGCCAGCCCATTTTAAATGCAACACATGCACTGCTTATTTATTATAGAGTCAGAAACTCTCATTTCAATTAAAAGCTATAATCACAAGTTATTTATAATGGGATTATCACCTTTTTATATAAAAATCCTTTCGTCTTTCAAAAGCAAATGTTGGCAAGAGTAAGACACCATTGTTCAAAGATTCAAATCAGTCAAAGCTCTCTCTTCAACCCCCTTCATTTCTTTTCTTCTCTATTATTCAAGAAATATTATTAAGGGAAAATAAATTATTAAAAAACTTTTTTAAAGAAAAGTTATGAAATTACTTATGTTTTTAAATCTATTTTCTATTATTCCTGTGCTTATAATTGCATTTCTCTCTTTCTATATAGATTCATGTAATATGTTGTAGAGATTTTTAAAGAAGAACTTTTGTGTATTGCTTATTTGAGAAGATATGTTGTAAAAGGTTATTAAACAAATTTCTCCTTGTGTGATATTCTAATGTCATGATCTAAGTTTTCTGTTCTCTACAAAACAAAAGGGTAGAGATTAGCTAGAATCTTTAGAATCTAGTGGGTTAAAGATTAGATATAGGTTTTGATCTATTTTCTTATAATTATTAGTTTGTCTCTTGCCCTTTAAAAGAGATAACATAGTGGAGGATCTCAATACGAGTTTTAGGGAGTGGATACAGGCGAGTTACTGTTGCACCACTATAAATCTCTATGTCATTCTTCTTTTACTTTCTAAAGCATTTCTTGATTATATTCTATTTACAAATCTATTAATGATTTTAGAAATGCAAAGTTTTTTATGATTTTTTTATTTCTAATAGTGCAAAAGCTTTATCTTTATGGACCATTAGAACTCTAAGTTTCTATACTGTGATTTCTTCAACTTCTAATTTTCCTTTTATATTTAATAAAAATCAAAATCTCAGTTATAATCAGTTTTCTAATTTTTCATAAGCTTTGTTAGGAAGTTCTAATCTTGATAACTAACTCTCACAAAGACTTTCTAATTTCATTGTTATAGAATTCTGATCTTTGTGTTTAAAAAGCTAAATTTTTAGAAAACTTAATTCACTCCCCCCCCCCCCCCCTTTGGGTTGTGCCATATAAAACGAGATCCATAATCTAGTATCAGCACATTAACTCTTAACTTACCAAAGCTTAATAGTTTAAGAGAAAATATCCCATTGCTACCCCATTGCCTCTTACATCCTTAAAAGGTCATTTATTTCTAGACCACCTCTATTCAATGGATCTAACTACACTTATTGGAAAACTTCATTAAATTAGTTCATATAAATTGCTAGAGGAACACTACTATTGATCCTCACATTCAAATGAAAAATGTTGGAAATAGAAGAGATCCAAAAACAGAAGAGGAATACAATGATGTAGATTGGAACGATATTTCTGTTGGCTCAAGGTTTATTTTTCCTCTTGATTTTGATGATTATTTTAAACCAAATAAATTTTTATATCATGTTATCCTAAAGATATTTTATGCAAAAATTATTATTGAAGATTATTTGAAAAAATTATTTTCCTACATCCAAGACATATATTTGAAGACCATGAAGACTATGGAATAATTATTTTTTTTGGTTATTATTATTGTGTCTTAGGAAATTAATGTAGGATTGACAGTAAATAATATTATAAGCACAAATTAACTTTTTCTCTCTCAAAAATTATTTTAAAATCATTTTAAATAAATTAATTAAAATAAAAATGTCCAAATGATTTTCTCCACGATTTTCCATTCAAAATATTTTTGGAGTAAAGATATTGGCGGCTATTTAATGATATTCTGATCAGCTGTTGTGTTTCTGAACACAGCTGTCAGAACTTTATTATGGCTGTTGGCTTTCTGATCTTAAATGCAAACTCATGTTTTGATACAACAACTCTTTTCATTTAATGTTGGCAGTTGTGCATGTTTAAATTAAGGGACAAGTTTATTAAATACTCTCCATGCACTGCCTTGTTTTAGTCAAAATGTGACAGACGCCTTAAATGCTTTTATTTCGAAATGTTATTAAAGTGAATTTGTCACTTCTCTATAAAACTTTTTCTGATTCTCCTTGTTAACGTTGGACAAGAATAGGAGCCATTGTTCAAGCTTTCAAAATCTCTCTAAGCTCTCTCTTCAACACCCCTTCGTCTTTCTTTTCATCATTGTTCTTCAAGAGATATCATCCAAGTGAAAAGAATTTTGTTTTCAACTCTTTCTCAAGAATAGATTTGCATTTCTGATTTCAAATCTGTGTTTTGTACTTCCATGTTTATAATTGCATTTCTCTCTTTCCATATAGATTTCTATAATCTGTTGTGGTTCTCCTTGAGTGAGATTCTAAAGTCTTGATCTGAGTTTTCTAATCTCTGAAAAATAAAAAAGGGTAGAGGTTAACTAGAACCTGTGAAATCTAGCGGGTTAAGGTTAGATTTAGGTGTTAAATCTATTTTCTTGTAATTGTTGGTTTGTCTCTTACCCTTCAAAAGAGATAACATAGTGGAGGATCTCAAGATGCGTCTTGGGAAGTGGATGTAGGCAACTTAGTGCCGAACCACTATAAATCCCTGTGCCTATCTTCTTTGATTTTCTGAAGTTTTTGCTTGATTTTTTTCTATTTACACAAGAATTTATATTTTCATAAATGCTAAGTTGATTTAAGTTCAGTTCTAATCATGAATAAGCTCTATCTCTGTTGAAAATTAGAACTCTAGATTTCTGTATTGTGACCTTCTCAAATTCTAATTTGTTGTTCTATATTCATTGCAGTTCAATATTTTAGCTGCAATTCATTTTCTAATGTTACAAAAGCTTTGTAAACAAGTTCTAAATGCAAATACTTCACTTTGCAATATCTTTCTAATCTTGCAGTAGTTTTGTGAAGTTGTTTTAAACTTGATAACTTCACTTCACAGAGCTGTTCTAATCTTATAAGAAGACTTATGAACTAGTTCTAATATTTTACTGTATTTCACATAGTCGTTCTAAACCTGGAACTGTGTTGTGAGAAAATTCTAATGTAACAGTCTGATTTTTCAGTGTCGGTAATAGTGATTTATCGGTCTATGAATAGTACCATCAGTCCAGGACTTGGTATTATTTCGATTCGAAAAAATTACTACGAGTGTCTAATATTTTATTTAATAATTTTGGAGCATGTTTGCATGATTTAGGTGGGTAGAAAATATTTAATGAATATTTTTGGAGAATTAAGGCATTTAATGAATAGTGATTTTTAGTATAGTATATTAAGGAATAATTGAGGAATTATTTTTGTGGAATTAATTTAATTAATTGGTGGAATTAAATGATAATTAGAGG
>CANUEP010010815.1:0-12484 GCA_947857235.1 Jatropha podagrica | reverse complement strand
GTAGATTGTGCATATATTAGAAAGATACTATGAGATCTTTAGGAGATATTATGATAGAATCTTGTAATTATTGGGGTAGATTGTGCATATATTAGAAGGAGATATTAGGAGATTATTTTCCTATTTTGAACTATTTTCTGTGTATTATATATACCTTAAACCGTATATGAAAATTCATCAAGCCAATTGCTTGTTTCAAAACTTCTTGTTCTCTCTTTCACAATGCGATTAACATTTTTGGCCACTTCCATAAACAAATAAACCCAACTAAGAACAATATGCAATTTGAAAAGAAATTAACAAATAACAAAGATACAAATGAAGAGGAATAAGAAGACGAAAACAATAAATATCAAGCAACATTGTCTAAAACATACCCTTAGGATGCTTCCACCAGCCACACCACCTTTTATCTCGTCAACCTCAAATCCAGGCTTATTGACATCAAAAGAGCGAATTACAATCATATTAGGAGGCGAAATGAAGTTCCTCTCTGGAATGGGAATCTTTTTCACAATGTATTCACAAACGACATCTATATTATATTTAAGCTGCGCAGAAATCGGTACCACTGGAGCACTGTCAGCAACAGTTCCCTGAAAAGAAAAACTTAAATGAATGAATATGCCATGCTATATGATACATCTCATATCATACACTTCAAGTAACAAATGGATATGGTTCGTATCTTTTGTTTTGATTTTTTCTATGAATAAAATACCACTGTTTACGATAAACATACTTTACCTTCTATTTCTTTCAATTGTTCTATAAAATATGGGTTGCAAATAAAGAATGATTTAGCAACAAGTTCCAAGTTTCCACATATCAATTATTTGAGCAATTCAATAACAAAAAACCAAAAAGACGGTCATGTTCCAAATAAAAAATAGATGCTAATCACTGGATAATTGACACAGTGTTGGATTTTACCTAATGCCATACAGTAAATATTATCCATGCTGTACATAGGGAGACAATGACTTTCAAATTGAGTTTTTTCATTTATCCTTGAAATTGCAATTAGAATCTTTACAGCTTGATTCCATTTGAATTAAGTTAATCATATATCTGCAATTTGGAGGTGGTGGAAGGAAAAGTTTCCTGCAAATGCTATATTAAATAGTCATTATCAATAGTGAGATAATTATGGAACAAAAGAAGAGAGAGAAATACTAAACCTGAATAAATTTCTGAATAGCCTCATGTTGGTTGATGGCTACATTTTCCTGAATTAAATCAACTTTATTTTGAAGAATTATGATATGCTGGAGACGCATAATTTCAACAGCAGCAAGATGCTCAGAAGTCTGTGGTTGGGGGCAGCTTTCATTTGCAGCTATGAGAAGTAATGCACCGTCCATAATTGCTGCTCCATTAAGCATCGTAGCCATGAGAATATCGTGACCCTATAAGAAGACAGACAGTACATGCAACTTAAATGGGTAAACAGATCTAGATGCACAAGACAGCAGTAACAACAGCCAGGTTTCCCTTCAATTAGCAAAATCTGAAAAGATTGGAAGTATGACAAATCTAGCAGCACAACAAATTAATTAGAGGGTAAATAACTGTGAAAAGAAAAATTCATGCCAAGAAAGGACAAGAAGAAATACCATAGGTACTGATCTATCAGCACAAGCAAAAAACTTTAAAGTTACCGGGCAATCAACAAAAGAGACGTGTCTCAGCAACTTCATTCTACAATTTTCAAATCCAGGTACGTCACACATGGGACTATCTTCCTTGCCACTTCCATATGCCCTGCACAAGCATTTCTCAAATTAAAACGTGAATGGTTAACTGATCCGTAAGCTTCACCAATATGCCAACTCACTTGTAGCATGCAGGCCGTGGGCATCGTTCATCTTCACACTTGTACATCTTCGCATTTGCATATCCAAGCTTAATTGTAATGTTGCGTTCCAACTCATTTTTAAAACGAACAGTCTGCAAATATATAACAAAAACATCATAATAATAACTCATCTAATTACAGTAATAACAACTAACCATTATCTAAAACTAGTTGGGGTCAGCTATATAATCCTTTGTTTCCATTTTGCTTTGTTCATAACTAAGTTCGCACTAATGTCAAGAAGTAGCAGATCTTTGGAGACGACTTCCCACACACACCATCTTATGAATATGTTGGACATTTGAGGCCAACATTTACTCCCATATAACATCACGGGTACACACACACACCATCTTATGAATATGTTGGACATCACACACACACACCCCTACCTCTTAATATCCACATTTCTGCAACATCCATCTTATGAATATGTTGGACATTCGAGGCCAACATTTACTCCCATAAAACATCACGGGTCTCACCACCAGTATATAGAACTTTCCTTTCACTTTGTCAAATATATTTGATAGAACAGAAAATTGAGATGGAAATAATGGGAATGGAATGGAAAAACTGGAATTTTTATTGCAGAAAAATTATTGTCCAATTCCAGAAGGACAGCTCTCCAAAATAACAATTAAAAACTTCAACAATGCTCTGCAGAAATACGAAGCTTGGTCTTTATATAATAGAGAACCAAGACTTTATTGAAAGCTGAAAACTAGGCCATGTGCAGTAGAAAGTGGGAGAGGTGCTTAACAAACTGCAGATAATAGCTCCTGAAAATCTGCTGCCATGATTTTCTCCTCTTGACCAAGCAAGTCAAGTAGCTGAAGTTGCTGCTGACTTGTAACCTTCTGGAATAAATTTGTAATGGCTTACGTGGACTTGGGTTCTTATCAATACTCCCCTCTCGGAAAAACGACTTGTCCTCAAGTCGAAACTGTAGAAACTGGCCAGCAATCAGATCATAAACTTCCTAACTTGCCTCTTCAAGTGGTCTGCTGTCCCATTGAATAAGAAGTTCCAGTTGCGGCTTACCAGCAATAGTTGTCCAATGATGGTCAAGCACTTTTGTTGGCTGAAAAAGTAACTCTCATTCTGCTGTGAGTGGCAAGGGTGCCCGTGGATCAGAGGGTACTAATCCGTGTGCAAGACGCAGCAGAGAATCATGAAAAATAGCGTGTAGGCGTGATGATGATGGGAGTTGGAGCTCATAAGCGACAGGACCGATTTTACGAAGTACCTTGTATGGCCCAAAAAATCGAGAGAGCTTCTCATACTTTCTTGTGGCTAGGCAACGCTATCTGTAAGGCTGGAGGCGTAGCCAGACTGAATCTCCCACATTAAAATTGAGTTCAAAATGCTTTGAGTCTGCTTGGGACTTCATACGAGCTTGTGCTTTACCCAGATTTTCTTTCAGCAACTTGAGCATGGCGTCTCTAGTGATCAACTGGTCTTCTAAATCTTGCAGGTGGGTTTCACCGAGGACATATGGGTGAAGGAGTGGGGGATCACGACCATACACTGCATTGAAAGGAGTGGTACCCGTTGATGTATGAAAACCTATATTGAATGAGTACTCAACCCAGGGTATGAAAGTGCTCCAGTTGTGGGGTTGTTCATGAGTGAAACAACGTGAATAAGCCTCCAAACAGCGATTGACCACCTCTATATGACCGTCGATCTGCGGGTGGTAGCTAGTTCCCATCTGAAGCTTAGTTTTGCTGAGTTTGAATAATTCCTGCCAAAAGGAGCTCATAAAGATTGAATCACGATCAGAGATGATGGATCGTGGAATCCCATGAAGGCGGACAATCTCTTTACAAAAAGAAGCGGCAACAATTTTGGCTAAAAAGGGATGTGCCAAGAGAATGAAGTGCGCATACTTGCTCAAGCGATCCACAACAACAAGAATAGTATCAAAGGAATTTGATTTGGGTAGGCCGACAATGAAATCAAGTGAAATGTCTTCCCAAATCCTCTCTAGCACTGGTAAAGGTTGTAGGAGACCTGCTGGTGCAAGTGTTTGGTACTTGTATTGTTGACATTGTAAACATTGTTGAACGTAATGTTTGACATCTTGCTTCATTTGGGGCCAAAAGAAACTGGACGTGAGGCACTTGAGCGTTTTCAGATAGGCACCGTGACCAGCTATTGGTGTGTTGTGTGCCTCAAATAAGAGTTTCTGTCTAATAGGACCATTGTCAGGGATCACCAACCTATTTTTGTAGTAAAGTTTCTGCCCAGAAACCTGAAAATTAGGATAGGCTGTGGCATCGGCACCTTTGGCCTACATGATATCTCGTGTGTATGGATCTACTAGGAGAGCAGCTTGGACATCCTTGAAATCTGAAGGAACAGGAAGAGCCAACGCCAGTAATTCCATTTGTTGAGGTTTGCGTGAAAGTGCATCAGCTCCTCTATTTTCTATTCCAGCTTTGTAAATGATTGAAAAGTCAGAAGGAAGCAACTTGAGAAGAAGCCGTTGTTGTTCAGTAGTAGTTACCCTCTGTTACAATAGGAATTTTAGGCTATAGTGATCAATTTTGACAAAAAAAGTGGCATCCTAAGAGGTAGTGACGCCATTTTTGTAAAGCCAACACCAAAGCCCATAATTCTCTGTCATAGGCAGATTTGTGGCGATTGGTGAAGGAGAAGCCTTTGCTAAAATAAACAACTGGATGATCATCTTGCACTAGGATAGCCCCAATGCCATCAAACGAGGCATCACACTCTATCGTGAAAGCTTTCGAAAAATCGAGAAGTTGAAGAACTGGAACAGAGGTCAGCGCAAGCTTAAGGGTGTGCGAAGCCTTTTTTGCTGCTAGGGACCACTTGAACCCGTTCTTCTTCGTAAGATCAGTTAAAGGGCGAGCCATTAAACCGTACTTTTTCACAAAATGACGATAGTAGCCCGTCAGCCCAAGGAAGCCACGTAATTCAGTGGTATTTTTTAGGGATGGGCCCCGACTGAACTGCTATAATTTTGTCTTGGTCTACCATAACACCTTGGGCTGAGACCACATGACCTAAGAAATTGATCTCAGGTTGCCCAAACAAACACTTGGAGGCTCTGGCATAGAATAGATTGTCCCACAATAAAGCTAAAATAGTCCGTAGTTGATCCAGATGTTGTTCTAAAGAGCTGCTATACATTAAAATATCATCAAAAAACACCAGAATAAATTTCCGGAGAAAAGGCCAAAACAGATCATTCATCACCCCTTGAAAAGTCGACGGTGCATTAGTCAAGCCAAATAGCATGACTACAAATTCATAATGCTCAGAATGTGTATAGAATGTAGTTTTGGCTATGTCTTCTAATTTAACTCTAATTTGATGATAACCGGAGCGAAAGTCAATTTTTGAAAAAATTGTGGCGTCATGTAACTCATCCAGCAACTCATCAATATTTGGAATAAGATATTTATCTGGAACAGTCAGCTTGTTCAGAGAGCGATAATCAACGCACATCCTCTAGGTGTCATCCTTTTTCTTGACCAATAGAACTGGACTTGCAAAGGAATGGAGCTGGGGCGTATAAATCTAGATTCCAGCAAGGCAGCTACCTGATTTTCAATCTCTGTTTTCTGGGAATATGGGTATCTGTATGGCAGAATGTTTGGTGGTTTAGAATTTGGGAGAAAGGGAATGGCGCGTGTATGGTCTGAAACGTGGAAGAGTAGTGGGTTCTTGAAACACTGTGTCATATTCAGCAAGTAATGTTTTTAGGCAAAGAGGTGTAGTAGCAGGCGAGGTGACGGAAAGATGGTTAAAGGTGGCTGGTTGATGGGTTTTGAGAGTACCTTGCAATTTGTAACGTTGTCCATGCAATGTCAAAATTAGGAACATTTCGTTCCAATTTGCCTGAACCGTATTGAGAGATGCAAGCCACTAAATGCCAAGAACCAGGGCTGCTTCACCAATTGAGAAGGGGTAAAAGGGTTGCATGATGTACAGGTCTTGCAGCTGGACCTTAACCTCCTTGCAAATTCGCGTACAACGAATAATATCCCCATTTCCAATTTGCATGCCAAAAGGAGGCACCGATTGTACAGGAATCTTCAATTCTTCAACAATTGTTTTGGCTATGAAATTATGGGTAGAGCCACTATCCACTAAAATAAGTACCTCTCGTGAATTGAGAATGCCTCTAAGTTTCATGGTGGTGATTGTGGTTGTTCGCAAAATTGCATGAAAAGAAACTCCTGCGGCATCTTCTTCTCGTGAATTGTCAATATCACAATCAACACAAGGACCATCAGCCAATCCATGCCCTTCATCTCCATCTATAAGTTCCAGCAAGGTAAGAGCTCCAAGTTTGCAGTGATAACCAGGGCTATACTTCTCATTGCAATGAAAGCCGAGTCCCCGAGCAATTCTTGTTCGTCGCTCGTGATCCCAAGTACGAGTTGGGTTTGTGGCGTTTAATCTATTTCCCGAAGTAGGTTGAGGTGCTGCAGTTAAGTTATAACGTGGAGGCACACGGGTGGGCTGAGTTGAAATAATGGGCTTTGTACTTATTGCCCAAGAAGTGTTGCGTTGTCCCCTGTTAGAGCCCAATTTGGATTCGAACTCTAATGCAAGACTTATTGCCTTATAAACAGTACAAGGTTTGTGAATCCGGACGTCAGCTTTGAGATCATCCTTCAATCCGTTCAAAAAAACTCCTAGTAAACAATGGTCAGGCCAATTACTAACTCGAGCTGTTCATTTGGCATATTCTTAGCAGTGCTCTTGCACCGTGCCAGTTTGTCGAATGTTGCAAAGGTATTCGTTTGGATTCTGGAATTCGGTAGGGCCATAGTTCTCCTGGAAAGCTTTGACCAATTCATCCCAATAAACAATTACCCGTTCAGAATTGAGCCAAGAGAAGAGATCTAACGCATCGCCCTCCAAATACATTGCTGCCACATCAACTTTGAGGTCTTCCGGCGTTTGGTAATAGCGAAAATACTTTTCCGCTTTTAAGATCCATCCGCGAGGATCACCTCCTTCGCACTTAAGAAGGAACATTCTCCATGAATTCTCAATTTCTTTCTCTTCATCTGTTGGCCAACTATGACGCCTCTGGCTTGGATAACTAGCCACCGGCTCCTTGCCTCTGTTTCGGGTATCTGCTGCAGAACGAGATGCAATTGGTGGGGCGCAACTTGTCTGGGCCTTCAAGGCGGCTACATCGTCTCTCAAGTCCTCCATAGCTTCCAAACGAGAAGAAATAGCAGCAAGGTGGGCTGCAATGGGATCAATAGGAACGGGTGGGGCAACGGGTGAGGATGAACGGGTAGTCTGGGGAACAAGGGGGTGTTTCAGGTGCTGACCATCATCTTGGACCAAGCAAGCTCTGATATCAAAAATGATAGAACAGAAAAATGAGATGGAAATAATGGGAATGGAATGGAAAAACTGGAATTTTTATTGCAGAAAAATTATTATCCAATTCGAGAAGGACAGCTCTCCAAAATAACAATTAAAAACTTTAACAATGCTCTGCAGAAATACAAAGCTTGGTCTTTATATAATAGAGAACTAAGACTTTATTGAAAGTTGAAAACTAGGACATGAGCAGTAGAAAGTGTGAGAGGTCCTCAACAAACTGCAGATAATGGTTCCTGAAAATCTGCCGCCATGATTTTCTCCTCTTGACCAAGTCAGTCAAGTAGCTGAAGTTGCTGCTGACTTATAACCTTCCTTCTGGAATAAACTTGCAATGGCTTACGTGGACTTGGGTTCTTATCAATTTTCCTATCACATAGCATGCTTGTACCACTCCTCCATTTAATCCATCTTATTTTAATGATCACATCTAAATACAAATGCCAATTGAAATGGCATGGACCAGCTTAGCTACAATTAAATCCTTGTTTATGATGTCTAGAAAATAATTCCACAACCAAGTAATTGTACTGACCAAAAGATGAGCTAAAGATACTCAGGTACCAAAAGGAAATATAAGGAAAAAGTTAATTTTCTTCATTCTTCATCATATGCTAGAACTAAACATGTTTGTACTACAGATTTACTGTTATAAGGGGCAAGATAACTTATATTTGCAGCAAAAGCAAGTCCTACAGCTAGTATTTTTTGTGTGGTGCATGCCATAGTTACCTGGAAGATAGTACATTTTGGGTCATATTATGGGTACTGGTAAGAAACACCCACATAAGGGTAGACTTCACTGGTACACTGATTTACTATGTGTACACAAATTTATAATTGTTAAATTCATTAAGCATTTTATTGATTAAAATTTTACACCTAAAAGCTTTTCATAACTTCTTTTTTATTTAGAACTTTTAAAAAGTGAAATACACATAACAAATGGCAAGATAAATTGGATAAAAACAAATGTTAAATTGATGATTATCAATAGTATAAATTTTGAGTTTAAAGAACTATACTTATTGAGTCGATGGACTAATATACCTTGTGAGTGGTAAAAAAAATCTACATAAAGGACGATCAATTAAAATAAGGCTGATACAAATACTACTCTACCGAGTCCACGGCCCTATTTGGTATATTCTAGAAGAGGGAAGACAGCTAAGGCTAGCAACATTGGAGAACAAGGAAATAAACCACGTCATACAAGTTAGTTAGAGCTGTGATATTTATAGGGGAATCAAGAAGTGGGGGAGGCATCTTTTTTTGCAACCAACTATTACAGGGCAGAATTCTCTACACAGGCTGTGGCCTGGGGGCTGATGCTATCAGTCATTTATCCTTTTCTTTTTTTCTGTTAGTAGCTAGTCCATGTTTCCAGAATTTTTCCAGTCATCTTGTAGCTTTCGGGATTGAGAAATTAATACAGTATATTCTTCAGTTTTGCCATTTGATTCTTTGAAATTCCCCATTTGTTATTACTATTTTGTTCTTTTTGCTTGGTTCGCTTCTCTATCATTGGTCCGACCTGCTGTTCTTTCTTCCATGACCAAAACGAGAATGGATTCCAAAATAGAGTTACTAGAGAAGAACGTAGCAACAATCAATGAATCTCTTGCTTCAATGAAACTGGATACCCAGCGCCAATATATTAACTTCAACAAGGGTTCTCTGACCTCAAACAGCTACTCCTTAGGGGAAAATACTCGGCTGAATCCACAGCCAGCTCCAACCCTCCAGCAAACACCCAAACAGAATCACCCCATTCCACCCCCGATCGATCTATCCCCACCAACCCAAAAAATTCAAACAATACCCATTTTACAGCCAAGAAACTCAATATGCCCACCTTTACCGGAGCAGACCCAATCGGCTGGGTAGCCCACACGGAGCAGTATTTTGAGCTCCATAACATCCCTCCTACTCTACAAATTTCTCTAGCTTTAATCTCTATGGAGGGCCACCCACTCCACTGGCTTCGTTGGATTCGCCAAAGGACTCCTAACCTTGGTTGGACACAACTACGATTGGAGTTAATGCAACGATATGGCGGCGATCTCTCAGGTAATCCATATGAATACCTTGCTGCAGCAAAACAACTCGGGTCTGTCTCTGATTACATAGATGATTTCATATCCCGAGCGGCGCAAGCTGATCTATCTGATTCCCAGCTTTTGGTTACTTTTTGAATGGATTACGAGAACAAATCAGGATTCGCCTCCGTTCCTATGACACTACTGATTTATACAAAGCCATGCGAATTGCTAGGGAAGTGGAGCGTGCACTGGCACAGCCCACCCAGCAACGGGCTTTCCATCAACATCCCTCCAGTGAGCAGATATCTGTGTCTCAATTTGGGCAAGGCCCAAAATCTATTTCTCCTATTCCCCTAAGGACACAAGCTCCAACCCAAAAGCCACGGTTTGACTCTCAAACACAACCCATAAATCACCTGACAGACCAGAATACTCCCCTTCCTCCATCTCCGCCTCTCCTCAACCAACCTGAACCTACTAGAAACCGTGGCATCCGCCACTACTCTCATAAAGATTACCAAGAGTTGAGAGCAAAAGGCTTGTGTTTCCGCTGTAAACAGCCATATTCACCTTTACACGAATCTCCTAATAAATCCCTTAGAGCCTTGATTGGTGGAGAAGATGAATTGATCTCCGACGAGGGCCAACTTGCTGAACTTAATGGCAATATTATTACCACTATGCCACTGGAGTTTGATGATGCACATTTCTCCCAACTTGACTTGCCATTATTTTCTGTCGGAGGTATTTGCCAACCAAAGACTATGAAATTCACGGGTATGTTAGAGCATCAATCTGTGATTATTATGGTAGACAGTGGGGCAAGCCATAATTTCATATCTGCTCTGCTGGTTGCTGCTCTCAATATCTCTGTAAGTGATACTCTGCCATTCTTTGTGAAATTGGGTAATGGCCATCGTATGAGATCTACTGGTGTTTGCCGGAACTTGAAGCTGAATTTGGGTTCTCTAATAGTCACGGGTGATTTTTACGTCTTTCCCTAAGTGGGGTTGACTTAATTTTGGGTGTTGCTTGGCTAAAGACTCTTGGTGAAGTTCAAGTTAACTGGCAGAGGCTTACCATGCAGTTCCACTATCAGGACAAAGTGATCTTGCTTACCGGAGACCCGTCTCTTACTAGAAGCGCAATCTCCTGCAAGTCTGTCACCAAACCTACAGATATTACCTTCCTGCTTTATTGTGGGTGCTCACATCCGATTTTATACCAGCATCACCTACTGATAATTTATCCCATACAGGCAACAACTTCAGTGCCTTCTTGATGAGTTCCAAGATGTTTTTACTGAAATCTCTTGGCTCCCTCCCTGCCGGTCTTCTGATCACCGAATTGTTCTCCAACCTGGCCAAGGGCCAGTGTCTGTTAAGCCCTACTGATACGGGCACTTCCAGAAAGATGAGATAGAGAAACTTGTCCAAGATATGCTAACTGCTAGGGTAATCCAGCCAAGCTCCAGTCCTTATTCCAGCCCTGTTCTGCTAGTAAAAAAGGAGGATGGTAGTTGGAGGTTTTGCGTCGACTACCACCAACTCAACAAAATCACTGTACCCCATAAATATCCAATTCTTATTATTCAGGAGCTGCTGGATGACCTCTATGGAGCAAAATATTTTTCCAAGCTTGACCTTAAATCGGGTTTCTTCCAGATCAGAGCGGCAGATCCCGATACTCCGAAGACATCATTTCGCACTCATTCTGGCCAGTATGAATTCTTGGTCATGCCATTTGGGTTGACCAATGCCTCAGCCACATTCCAAGCTGTGATGAATGACATCTTCCGTCCATATTTATGGAAGTTTGTCTTGGTTTTGTGTCGACTACCGCCAACTCAACAAAATCACTGTACCCCATAAATATCCAATTCTTATAATTCAGGAGCTGTTGGATGAGCTCTATGGAGCAAAATATTTTTCCAAGCTTGACCTTAAATCAGGGTTCTTCCAGATCAGAGTGGCAGATCCTGATACTCTGAAGACATCATTTCGCACTCATTCTGGCCAGTATGAATTCTTGGTCATGCCATTTGGGTTGACCAATGCCCCGGCCACATTCCAAGCTATGATGAATGACATCTTCCATCCATATTTACGGAAATTTGTCCTGGTTTTTGTTTACGATATCTTGGTATATAGTCCAGATTGGGGACACAGCTTCAACACTTGGAAATAGTACTGAAACTCCTTCAAGATAACTTCCTACACTTAAATTAAAAGAAGTGCAGCATCGGTTGAAAATCAGTGGAATATCTTGTGCATATCATCTCAGCAGCTGGGGTAGCAATGGACCCACAAAGATATCCAGCATTATTGAATGGCCAATTCCTAAATCGATTAAAGCTGTTAGGGGATTCTTGGGACTCACATGTTACTATCGAAGATTTATCTCCAATTATGGTCAAATAGCAGGACCATTAACAACCTTACTTAAAAAGGAAGCTCACGGTGCACTCAATTGGACTCCTTCAGCTCAACATTCTTTTGACACTTTAAAGCAAGCCACAATCACTTCTCCAGTGCTGGCAATGCCAGATGTTTCTCAACCTTTTGTGGTCGAAATTGATGCTTCAAAAAATGGAGTGGGAGCTGTGCTAATGCATCAAAATAGGTCAATCGCTTATTTTAGTAAAGCCACAGGAAATCTTGCCCTTGCTAGATCAGTATATGAGAATGAACCAATGGCCTTGGTGTTGGCTGTCCGTCATTGGTGCCTATATTTAATAGGAAGGAAATTCACCATTAAAACAGATCAAAGGAGCCTTCGCTACCTTCTTCAGCAAGAAGTATCCACTCCAACACAACAGTATTGGTCAGCTAAACTCATGGGTTACGATTTCAATATCGAATATAAAACTGGCAGATCAAACCGCGCAGCAGATGCGCTATCTTGTTGCAATGAAGAGTGTCAGTGTTAGAGTAAAAACGGTTGAGAGAATATGGGATGATTATTTTATTGAAATAAACTAGTAAAGAAAGAAAAGGAGATTACAAGCAGATGGATTTCCAGGATTAATCCCGATACAGCTCCTAGAGCTCAGTAAACAAACTGAATCTGATGCCCTTCCCCCTCTTATTGATCTGCTTTTATAATCTCTTAGAGAGCAATTATTGCCTAATTATTATAAATCAATTACATAATCATCTCCTGATTTAAAGGAATTAAATCCCCTATAGAAGTCAACTTTGAT
>CANUEP010010770.1:0-29052 GCA_947857235.1 Jatropha podagrica | reverse complement strand
AAATAATATTCATTAGTTGCCGTAATTCACCAAAAATATTCATGAAATATTCTCTATCCACCTAAATCATGCAAACATGCTCCAAAAATATTTAATAACATATTAGACACATGTAGTAATTTTTTTCGGACCGAAATAATACCAAGTCCTGGATCGATGGTACTATTCACAGACCGATAAATCACTATTCCCCAATAATTTATCACTTACTCTGTTATTGAAAATTTACGTCTTAACTTTAATTAATTAACCACTCACATATAATCTAATTAACTCCACAAATATTAATTATGCTCAATATTATTATCGAGTCCAATTAAAATATTTTTTTCTCCCTCGAGTGATACCATTCATGATTCGCCTAAATAATATCATTTTAAAATCTGAAATTTTAGGGCGTTACAAGAGGGGAGGTTCAGCCACCACTGGAAGCACCCATGTGACTGAGGGCGAGGACATGTAAAGCATAAAAAATGACTAAGGCTGAGGACATGTAACACATACATAACAAATGACTAAGGGTGAGGCAAGATGCATAAAATATGACTAAGGCCAAGGGATGCTGCTAATGTATTAAAAAATGTCATAATTCCATCAAAATGACTAAGGCACATAATGCATAAAAAATGACTAAGGTCGGATCACGCTGCCCATTTATCGAAAAACCATAAAAAATGACAAAGGCATGAGGCCAGGGGATATTCGATGGTCCCATCATAGTTTTGGCCTATCAGCCACCACAGGTGAGCCACATAGTGTGCCCAACATTAGCCCCCCACGCATAAAATGAGCTTTATCGCTACCCTGTCTAGGCCAACCACAAGCCAAAAGAGGTTTATCGTTGGGCTGGGTAGCGCATAGGCAGGCATGCCAGAAGCCAAATGGAGGTTCATTACGGGGTTGGCCAGTGCACAGGTAGTAAGGGCTGGGCACCACGCAAGATGCTAGAGCGTGACACCCCCAATAGAGGTTTCTCATCATGGCTAAGCTAAAAGGCGCGGGGATGCTGGTGCACTGCATGCAAAATAGAGGTTTTCTGCTAGGCTGGGCAGCGTGAGGGCTGCCAGCGCACCGCACGCCTAATAAAGGGTTCCCGCTTGGCTGGCCAATGTGCAGGCTGTTGGCACGTCGTACGCCTAATAAAGGTTTCTTGCTGGGCTGCTGGTCCACCGCACACCCTCGCGGGCGCATCACACCCCAAATGGAGGTTTATGCCTAGGCAGCGGGGGCCTCCCACATGCCAAATAGAGGTTTATCCCTAGCAACCCCTCCCACGCCCATTACAATTTCGTTCCTAAATATCTCTGCACTTGGGGCTTTTCAAGCTCGATCGACACTCCAGCTCAAGTTACTCGGACCTATAGAAGGCGTCCACATTAATCCTGACCCTTGATTCGCCGGAGCCCCTCAGGCCATTCGATTTGCCAAGGCCATCCAAGCTAACATGAGTTAGGCCCCGAACACATTGGTCTCCCAACGACTGTGAGCTTTTGCCCTCAAAGTTGTACCATTGGTAGATGTGACCCGAAAAAGAAGGGGACTAATGCCAAAAAAGAGAAACGATTAAAAAAAACGGCTGTCTCCAGCTCAGTTCTTGACTTATGAAATAGCCATCCGACTTCAATATATCCACATCGGGGGTTTTCAAGCTCGGCCACACTCTGACATGTGTTCCCTAGACCTATAAAAGGCATCCATATTGATCTCAGCCTCTGATTAGCTGAAGCATCTGGGGCCATTCGCTTCGTCAAGGCCATCCAAGCTAATTTGAAGTAGCCCCTGAACAGGTCGGGCTCCTAGTGACTATGAGCTTTTGCCCTTAAATTCGTACCATTGGTAGATGTTACCCATTCATGAAGGGGACTAATGCCAAAAATCCAAAATGATTCCAAAAAACTACAGTCCCTGGCTCGATTTTCGACCTATGAAATGGCCATCCGACTTCAATATCTCCACACCGGGAGCTTTTCAAGCCCAACAGACACTCTGGATTTGGTTCTTCGGACCTATAGAAGGCATCCATATCGATTCCAACCCCCATTTCGCTAGAGCCTCTTGAGCCATTCGCTTTGCCAAGGCCATCCAAGCTAACTCAAGCTAACTTGCTCACCATCACTATTGACAGTGTGTGTTGGGCTTGACTTTGCATGGCGTCGATTCTCAGTATCAGCCGATTGAGTTAGCATTGCATTGGGTTTGGCCCGGCATAGTCAACATTATAGGCGTGGGTGAGTGTGGGCATGGCACTTGATGGACTGTTCCACGCCCATTGCTCGCCAGTGCTCTTAACGGTGCGTGTTGGGCCTGACTTGGTGTGGCATCGATTCTCGATCTCAAATGATTGAGTCATCATTGAGTAAGGTTTGGTCCACCACAGTCAACATTAAGGGCACGGGTGAGTGTAGGCATGTAGTTCGATGTTCCCTCCCCCCTTCCCCTGAGGACGCATTTCTCAACTGTGCTCCATAATGCAGGCTATGGCTTAACTTAGTGTTGCAACGGTTCATGGTCTCGGCCGATTAAGTCCTCATTAATCGAGTTTTGCTGTGGCTCAACGGATGTTAATGAGGCATCAGCGGTAGTTCAAATGTTTGGGTGGGCAATATCCTTGCTGGTGCAATGAATTGTCGATCTCTTCATCCTCTTAAGTCCCGACTGGAGTTTTAATTACTTTCTTGAGGTAATGACACAGGTTCCTATGCGGTGTACCCATAGGATTGAAATTTGAATTGTTCATTTTCATTTCAGCCCATGCATCCCGCGTGCATGGGGTGGACCTCGTAGCAGCATATGTGTTCCAAGCACGTTGACTCGACTGCTGTGGCCCATGTATTGCCCACTTATGCTTTCTAATACGGAATGTTATGCAGGAGGAGGGCGTGAACGTATGCCCTCCATTAGCCCCATTAATGTCTCTAAGAATGATGGACGTACCTATTTCAAGCCTTATCGTGCCACCTTGCCACTGGCACGATGGGCTCATGCGTGCGTCGACATCGAGAAGGAATGCTACCTGGTTTATCCTACCAATAGTCATATGCCTGTCTCAAAGATTAAGCCATGCATGTGTAAGTATGAACTAATTCAGACTGTGAAACTACGAATGGCTCATTAAATCAATTATAGTTTGTTTGATGGTATCTGCTACTTGGATAACCGTAGTAATTCTAGAGCTAATATGTGCACCAAACCCCCGACTTTAGGAAGGGATGCATTTATTGGATAAAAGATCAACGCGAGTTCTGCCCATTGCTCTGATGATTCATGATAACTCGATAGATCACACGGCCATCATGCTGGCAACACATCATTCAAATTTTTGCCATATCAACTTTCGATGGTAGGATAGAGGCCTACCATGGTGGTGACGGGTGATGGAGAATTAGGGTTCCATTCCGAAGAGGAAGCTTGAGAATCCAAGGAAGGCAGCAGGCGCGTAAATTACCCAATCCTAACACAGGGAGGTAGTGACAATAAATAACAATACCGAGCTCCATGATTCTAGTAATTGGAATGAGTACAATCTAAATCCCTTAATGAGGATCCATTGGAGGTCAAGTCTGGTGCCAACAGCTGCGATGATTCTATCTCCAATAGCCACTACAAAAAAATTGCTAAATTGCGATCGAAAAATCAATCACTAAATTAAAGAAATCGGTAGCAATTTCCATTTAGCCATCGATTTGAGACTAACCTAGATCGATCACAAGAGTTCTAATTGCAAATTTTTTTACGACTAAATGACTAAGTGGTCACAAATTAGTGACCGATTCATTGGTCGCAATCTACTAAAAATCGATCACTAATTTTCATCATGTTTTTCTAATGAAAACTTATCACAAATTGATTGCAAAATTTATCAGTCACAATTATCAATATGTAGTCACAAATGGGTCGCAAAATCTAAGTGTGATTAGTTTGTTATTAGTTGCAAATTTAAATTTAACTATTATAATTTGGTCACAATTCGTTCGCAAGTCGATTGCAAAATATAATAACAAGAAAAAAATTTAATAATATTAAAAATCACAATTTGTTGGTATCAGAGCCTAAACTACTAAATAAAGAATCCAATTTAATATCTCAGGAAGTTTTTGATGCCATCTGAACCCATTTACAGCCAGTGTTAGGCTATCAAAGGGTATAACAGGCAATGGCCGCAACTTATTGATATTAAATATGAATCCTTTATTATGTAGATCGGCCAGTAGTGTTAAATCAGATGATTCTGAGTCTTCAGAAATAAAGAAAGTGATAAATAGAAATGAATTAATTTTGCAAGATTTTAGTAAAGCAATTGATGAATGGGAAATACCTAAGGTAGATAAAGAACAGATTTATAAGGTTTCTAAATTTAATTTATGGAAAACTGATTATGTAATAAAAACAGAAGAAAGGGATTTTCAATTAAGTAAACCATTTGAAAAAATCACTCTTTTATCATCTAAAACATTACAACAACATAAAAGTAAAAAATATAAATATATACATATAGGATTAATTCAAGTAGGCATAAAACCTTTAACTCGTGAAGGATTAAATACTAGCATATTAGCAATAGTAAGAGATGCAAGATTCTTAAATTTTCAAGATTCATTACTAGGATCAGTTGAAACTAGTTTAAGTGAAGGACCAATATCCTTTGAAGTATATCCAAATATGACAATATCGTTAAATGATTTAAATATCTTAGAAAGCATGGTTTTAGAAATTAAAACTCATAATTATAAAATGAAACAAGGTTCAATTCCCATTGCACTAATATATAAGATTCATTATAAAGTAATGAATTCAGCTTTTGGTACTAAATATAAATTACAACCTAAAATAGGAGAAACCAGATTTTTACAAACTGATTTGTCTAAAACTAATACAGTAATACCTAAAACTATTCAATGGAAGGATATCACACTACCAGAAGAATGGGTTTTAGAAGGAATTGTACCACCTCCAATTCCAGAAAAGGTAAAACCAAATATAAATCTACAAAAAATTGAACAATATGAAGATGGAAAGGTTACATTAAAATTTAATAGAAGTCAAAGTTCAAGATATACAGGGTCATCATCTTCTATAGTAACTGAGAATGAAGTAAAACCATCTTCACATATACCTTCAGTAATTTATGCTAAGTATAAAGAAACTGAACTTAAACCAATTATTCAAACTTTAGTAAATCGCAGGTATTCAACTTCTGATATACCAGATAGTAAGATGAAAGGGGTAGATTATAGCTCATTAGTTCCTCAAGCTATATGCAATCCAATTGAAAATTATGTAAACCAATAGTCAAACTTGGCGAATTCATCACCTGAATCACCATCAGCTTCAGCTATAACTGAAAATATAAGTGAAATAAATAGGGAACTAAATGTACTTAGTAAAAAAGAAATTGAGAAAAGTCTCATAAAAGAAATAACAAAAACAAAAAATCTAATGAAATTAAACAAAATATTAAAGACTCATAAATTTGAGAATTTAAAACAGGAATACTTAGACTATAGGTGTAAAAATCAAACTCAAATTAAATTCTTTGATTGGTTTACACTAACTAAAGACAACAACAAAAGTTTAAACCCAATAACAGTTAGAGATAAAAGACCAGAGTGGATAGTAAATGACAGAGTAATACAAAGTGATTTTCCACCTAAAACAATTAGTAAGATAAAATACCAAGATAATGAAATTATTTGTGCGCCATATAAAATAGCTAGAGATAATGATACAGATAAAAAAATAATAGAACAAAATAATTTTAGTAATGCAAGTCTGATATGTTTAAATACACAATTAAAAAAGATAGAAAGTTTATTGGAAGGAAAAGAAGTAAAATTAAAAGGAAAAGAGAAATTACAATCTCATATTTTTAAACCATATCAACTATCTAGTTCTAGTCAAAAGGAATTAAAAGGAAGTTTTCTAGAGAGTTTAAAAGATCAATTAAGTAAAATAGAATCAACTTCACAGTCTAGTAAAAATATGGCACCAGAAACACCTCAATTATCAAGAAATATAAACACAATAGAAGAAGAATATGAAATTAGTTTAAATGAATCTGAAATGAAAAATGATAAACAGTTTGAAATGAACCCTATATCACATAGAGAAATAGTAAGTAGAGCACCAGATCTAGGTCTAATTGAACAACCAAATAGTATATCTCAATTTAAATATAATGCTAATACAATTTATGAATGGAATATAGATGGACTATCTGAATATAATATTTTAAGCCTATTACAGTAAATGACCATGGCAGCCAATGCATATAAAACCCAGTCATTAGCATCAGATAGGGCAATAGCAGAAACTATAATAGCAGGATTTACAGGACAGCTAAAAGGTTGGTGGGATTATCACCTAACTTACCAACAACATTTAGGAATATTAAACTCAGTACAAGTAGATAGTGAAGGAGAACCTATAATGGATGAAAATGGTGACACTATCCAGGATGCTGTGTCAACATTAATTCTAACAATTTCATTACATTTTATAGAAGATCCATCACATTTAAAAGATAAAAATGCTGAATTATTAAGCAATCTAAAATGTAAAAAATTAAGTGATTTTCAATATTATAAAACTACATTTCTCACTAGATTAATGCTTAGGGAAGATTCAAATCAAGCCTTTTGGAAGAAGAAATTCTTGGCAGGATTACCTTTTTTCTTGGGTGAGACAATTAGGAATTATATAAAACAACAGTATGGAAATCCAATTCCTTATAATAACTTAACATATGGAAAACTAGTTAGCATAATTCAAAAAGAAGGATTACAGATTTGTCAAGATTTAAAGTTACAAAGAACTCTGAAATATGAATTACATAAAACTAAACAGGAATTAGGAACTTTTTGTAAACAATTTGATTATGGTATGACATTAAAAGGTAAAGGCCAATGTTCAGAACCAAAATATAAAAAGAATTATAAAAGGAATAATTATTATAAAAGGAATTATGAAACAAAACCCAGTAAAGAACAATACTATAAAAGAAAGAAAAAAAGCTATAAGCCATATAAGAAATATAAGAAAGATGAACAGACAAATAAATCACAAAATAAAAAATCATATAAGGATTTAACTTGTTATAATTGTGGTAAAAAGGGACATACGTCAAAATTTTGCAGATTCAATAAGAAATTAAATGAGTTAGATTTAGAAGAAGAAGTTTTAAACAAATTCACGAACTATATCTTGATTCGGATACCTCTGAATCTGAGATACTAGAAAGTGATAATCAAATTGATGATGAAGAATATAATTTCCTAATTACGTTATCAAGACAATTTAAGCTTGAGAATGATGGTAAATTTACACATCAAGCCTTTAATGACTATGACTTGTGTTAATTGAAATAATTATAAGGCAACTGGTTGTTGATTTTATTTATGCTCAAAATGATTTAGTATAATCATTTGTTAAATAATTATAATTAATTGCAAGGATTATTATGAGAATGAAGCTCCCTATTTTTTTAGAGAGACTTGCTATTAAATTTAATAGTACTTATTCGGATAAAACCAAATAAGTCATTATAAGTTTTTCCCTTTATAATTGGTTGTGGATCAAGAACTAAATATTACCCTTCGAGGAATTTCGAATGTACATCAATATGTTCTAATTATTCCAACACAATGCACTGGATGAGTCCTCAAAAGAGGTTGAAAAATATGTCAATATGAATTTATATATATTTATCTAGAACTTTCAAAAATAAGAAAGTTATTTATGGCAAAATTTGCTAATTGTTATGGGTTCTAATATTAGTAGGAGAAACTAAGCAGTTAGAAGAATAAATTAATTCAAAAAGAATTATCATTATTATAACTTGATCCTCATACAAGGTAGTGTAATTTAAAATTTTAAAAGATAATTCATTTGTAAAATATTACAAATTAGTTGCTAGATATATTTACTAATCCAAAGGAAGATAATTAAATTTCATATACTAGCTGCAAATTGCTCCTATTATAATTAAAGTTTTTGAAGGATAAACTACTTATGTTAATAAATCTATGACATGCCTGAAGCATGGTAGATTAGTTTCAAAGATAAAAGAAAATGAGCAAATATTTAAGATGGTTAATGTAACACCCCCTATCCGGTCTTATAGAACTAGACAGTGAGTGTCACATTCTGTGCTAGAGACACAAGACTACTCATCACATTTGTATTTACTTATTTGTGTAAAGAAAATTTTTTTAATAAAATCATATTAGATCAAAAATCCATTTAGGCTAAAGACTTGTTTTTTTTTTTTTCTATTATGAGCATATATTTAGGAAACAGTTTTATTCATGAAAAAGGTATAAATATTATTTAAATTTAATATATTTGCGAAAGACTTAATAATTAGAGAAGTGTTTTTTAGTAATAATCTTTTAAACTAAGATGTAAAACCTTAATTATTAATAATACATGTACATCATTTAAAGTAATTTGAGAAACTATAAAACAAAACTTAAAGGAATTAAATCATGAAATTCATAAAAATCTAATATGAAATCAAAACATGTCATTTTTAAATAATGGGACATAAAAAAACTCTAATTTCATATAAAACTTAAATCATAATATTTTAAAATCCATATTGATAATTTATCTTATAATTAGAAAAAATAAATGTTAAGTTTAATTTAAATATACAAATTCCATCTAAACTTAACATACATTTCCTCGAATTAAAATCTTCTTACCACATGCCAAGTTCATAGTACTTTCATGCTCAGGTTCTCTGATATATCCTCCTTCTCTGATGTTGGTGCTGGGATTTTGAATCATGTCAATCCACACTATCTTCAACCCACGCATGAGAAACTAAACACGCTGAGTATAAAACTTAGTGGTGCTTATATATACATTAATTTATGGTGTCTGAACTGTAGCACATAATATAATCAAAACTAATATCTTAATAACATTTAAGTCTGCATTATTGCATATTATGTATCTATTACCTTTGATATTTATTGATCAAATTCATAACAAAAAGGTATACATTTTAAATTCAAAGACCATATCAATATAATTTATAATTTCACTTATTACCAATATCACATAACCTTTTAAATTAGGAACATATAATAAACCAAAATCATATAATATAAATTATTAACTCAATTTTCTTATCTTAAAGGGGCTTTGATATACTTAGGAGAAAACCAAGCAGAAAAAATTTCAAAAACAAAATAAAAAGGCCTAATATGTAACGCCCTAATTTTTGGAACTTGGGATAGGTTATTTCATTACTGCTGAGTCTAAATAGTGATTCATACATTGCATGTTATTTGTTTGATGGTTCATGCATAAAACGATTTTTGGATTGCAAACTATGAATCTTTACTTCGGAAAGCCTAGTTATGGAATTTAATGTGATGCAATTCTAATTGCACTTAGATATTGGAATTGAGATTTGATTTTAAGATATGAGTTATTAATTGTTGTTAAGTATTATTATAAAAAGAAATTATTTAAAATATAGTTTATTATATATGTACAAATTTAATATCTACCTATGGGTATTTATTAAATGGGTTTTGGTTATATATTGGGTTTATTAGATTGCGGGCTTTAAGAAAAAAAAAGTAATAATAAAAAAAATAAAAAAGGGGTTACCCTAAATCTAATAAGAGTGGTCGACACCCTCATTTTAGATGAGACTGCCGCCACTTTCATCAACATACCCACACACAAGCATGAAGAGAAAGGAGTTCATCTTCCATTCTTATAAGCTTCCACCATTAGAATCTATAATCAAATAACAAGTTGAAAGAATAAGTGGTATTAGAGTGGTGATTTAAACTAGAATATTAAGGTGCAATTAGGTTGTGATCATTGAAGGCATTCCATAATCAAGGTAAGATTCCATTTTTGCAATCCACATGTTGTTTCTAATCTTATCATATTTTGAAGTTAGTGTTGTTAGGAGATTGTGAATCCCTAATGGTTGTTTGTGGTATTTTTTTTTCTTGCCTATAGAGAAGGGTGAACCTTATAAGGTTGACAAGAGCAAAGGGAAGACATAATTGTGAAGTTAGATGCTATCGTGTGATTTTGAGGTTTGTACTTTGCAAATATATATTTTGTTTGATTTTATTTATTACTGTTGGTGATCATAATATCATTCTTTTCTCATTTACGGAGAACCGATGTTTTTAAGTGTAAAATCTAAAATTTTTGTATGTATTACATGGGTTGATAAATGTTGATGGTGAATATGTTGTTGAGATTGTTTCAAACTTATTTTTTGGACCCTTTATGTCTTCCATCTATATTTAAGTCCTCTAAAAAAGTTCTAGCTCTATTTTTCAGATTTTTAGAACGTCTTTTTGTGTCTAATTTGGTTACCTGTAGCTCAAGTTATGATCTAAATACCAGAACTGGTTCTGTCATGGCACCAAACTTGTATAATCATATTGTTTGCCCATTTTGACCATTAAGATGTCTAGATTTTGACTAGAGTCCTTTATAAAAGTTGTAGGGTTACTTGTTACTTTCTAACGCATCTTCTTGTGTCCAATTTGGATGCCTATAACTCAAGATATGACCTAAATACCAAAACTAGTTCTGGCACAAGGTACTGCCACGCCCAGGTCGTGGAATATTTAGAGACCACGCCCAGGGTGTGGACTCCCCTGACTCTCTAAGTGTGTTTGTGTATTTTTGACCTCCTAATGATGCGTAAACACTCTAAATGCATATCTAATGTGTCCTTGATGTGGTAATCATTAGAATCTTTCTTAAATGTGACTAATTTATCAAATGGAAGTCAAATAAGAACACATAAGATAGAAACCATGCTTGGTTGATTTTAATTGAGAGTTATTGCTTGATTATGCTAGTTAATATGACCTAAGAATTGAATGTAAGTCTAAATGTGACAAATTGATAACTTTGGCTTAATATTGGATTGTGAAATCAAATTGAAGAATTCAGGTAAATGGTGATAATTTGATGAATTGATTATCCTGGTGATCTATTCAATCTAGTGTTATGTGTTGCATGATTGCATGATAACACAAACATTAACTGAGGTGGGTTGTGATTGGTTGTCATATGATATGAGCAAAACTTAGTGTGTGATAGTATGCTTACTTACATAATATAATAAGATGTTAGAAGACACACTAGAGCTCTGCTATTGTAATGTTCATTTACTTGACCTATTAACTACCATGAACTAAGTGTGTGAATTTGACTTGGAAATATTAATTTGGAATTATGTCATGGAAGGCTTAATGCTATGCACCAGGTGTGACATCCCGATCCAGCAAAGCGATCCTAAGAGGGTGGGTAGAGCAGGGCTCCTGGCGAGCTTCTAGGATGGTAGGCTAGTTAGGGTAGTGAAATGTGGGACATAGAAATGAATCGGATGTCATTTCACCTGCGGACAAAATCGTGCGGGTCTTGCCGATCTAGTATGGGATGGAATCGGCTTGATCCAAAGCGGACAATTCCTCTGGTGGTTAGAGTCAGGGCGTTACACTAGGTACGCTTGCTTGTTATCTTGAGTGGTATTAAGTTAAGAAATATTTGGATTAATGCTATCTTAATCAAGAGACTTGCACTATTTATCTTGTGTACACGAGAATGAATGTTCTAAATTTTATGATTGATACTGAAATGGAATTAAACTGAATAACCTAAAAGAACTAATGTGCTCTTACTGTGGTCTTAGTTGAGTAGTTGCTAGAATATGGTTGTGTTTATGAAATAAAGCATGCTATGAGATTTGATTTGGATTGTGCTATGATCATATGCTAGACACATGAGTGTCTTCAGGATGAGTGGACGCACTCTACTGATTCTGTAAGTGCAAGACTTTTTAAGTCTATTATGAAAGGATGATTAGCTAGTGTTAGTCTGACTATTATCAGACACCCTTCTATTACCTGTTCTGCTTTTGTTTCTTCTAAGTCATTGTTAAGGCCCAATTATTTGAATTAATGAGTAAAATATTAATAATAAATGCAATGGAAAAATTATTGCGACACAGGTTATCTATAGATTAGTGTATGTGAATCTATAATTGTAACACTCACCACCGAATCTTGAAGGACTCGACGTCGAGCGCCACATTCGGTGCCGAAACACCATCTTATCTTATTAAATAATCTTAAGATATGTATATGGAACGACTAAGTTTTCATAAGGAGGCAAGTAATATTTAAATAAAATAAAAGTTTAAGGAAATTTCTACGGAAGATTCGCAAGAGTTTCCCTTAAAAAAGTGAAACTTGCCAAACATATGAAAAACAAGCACTTCCAATATTTAAACCTTCAAACTCCACTACTTCAAAACAACAAAAAAGGGTATGCAACACTTCTAAATATTCACATTAAGCCATCTTAGATTCTATCATATTATAATGCCAACCATTCAAGAATTAACTACTAATAATCACACTTCAAATTGACATAAAAATATTATTTCTTAACTAGTCATGTACTTCATTAATTTACAAACTTTATGTATAAAATTTCTTACAATATTTTATATGCCATAAATACATCCTATACATGTCCTACCCAAAATACATTTTCTTCTTTGATGTTACACCTCTAGTCTTCGAGTAGCACCCACTCCTCTAATCCTGTGCGTGACAAAAATCAACTCGCTGAGTATAAAACTCAGTGGTGCTAAATAACTTAATGATACCATACATGAGGTTGCCTAAGTAATAAACTTAAAAAATAATTTAAAATACTTAAATCAAACATAAAATACCGAAAGTATACAAATCAAATTAAGATATTTCAAAAATCATAAATAAGATCGTCCTTAAAGATAAATTCATAATATCTCAAATATAAGAAAAGTCCCATAAATACAATATATTTTCATTTTCCTTAATAGCAAAATAGAATTTATTCTTAGTTAAGGGCACATACGTATACTAAGAGAAATATAATCAGATTCGATTTCGTAGATACTGATTTTGATGTGAAAGCGCCACCGGATAATAAGCATGTTCGCTTATTCAGAAAGGCAACCAGAGCCTAGCATATGATCATAGCTTGTAATATAACAGAGAGGCATTAAAGTCAAGTAGCTCATAACCGGAATAAATATCATCTTACCACATTTCAACCATGCATACTTGAGCTCAAAACAAATCCATTCATTTACAAAATATCTTAAATCATATACAAGATTCCTTAGCAAAACATTTCAACGCTTAAACATCTTTACTTCAAAATAACTTAACTTACAACTTCAAATATTATCCAATTTTCGTACTTATACTTATCAAATATACTATAACAGTCTGATTTTTTAGTGTCGGTAATAGTGATTTACCAGTCTGTGAATAGTACCATCGGTTCGGGACTTGGTATTATTTCGATCCAAAAAAATTACTACGTGTGTCTAATATTTTATTTAATATTTTTGGAGCATGTTTGCATGATTTAGGTGGGTAGAAAATATTGCATGAATATTTTTGGTGAATTAAGGCATTTAATGAATATTATTTTCTTGTGTAGTATATTAAGGAATAATTGAGGAATTATTTTTGTGGAGTTAATTTAATTAATTGATGGAGTTAAATAATATTTGGAAGAGAATTATTGATGAATATTTAGAGCCATTGGATGATATTACTTAGGATTTGATCATAGCCATTCATTTGGCATAAAAGAGAGAAGACAAGTTTGACTTGTCTACTTAAAGTTACCACCAACTAAGCAACATTTTCTCTTTCTTCTTCCTCTCCATTCTCCTCGCCATTTTCATCTTCTTCCTCTTCCTCCATTTTCTTTCACTTTCCTACCTCTAAACTACCACTAAACCACCAATTAAACCATAGATTAGTCACTAAACCTTAAGAATCAAGTGAAAGAAGTTTTAATTGGTGATTAAAAGCAAAGGGAATTGAAGTTGCCACAGAAGCAAGTAAGTTGTGAATTTTAAGTTTTGTGATTTTATAAGTAGAATTCAAGGTTTAGGCATGAAATTGATGTATTAAATCATGCTCCATCTATCTTTTGTGTTAATTCTTAAATTTAATGAGAATTTCTCCTACTTTGAAGAAGTTGGAGAACCCTCCTCCAAAGGGAAGGAGAAGGCTCATGAGTGAAGCATTCTACGCTTCTTAAAGCTTATTCTAAAGGTTAGCGCATTACTAATTCATTTCCCCTTCCATTTTCTTCAAATTTCAATTCTTAGGTTTTGAATGATTCTTGAAAATTGTGTGAATTGTATTGGGAAATTGAACATTTGATTGTTTGTATGTGATTTTTCATACTTATTAAGCATAATGGAATGCTTGGATGAGAAGGAGAGCACCCCCTTGCCTTTCCCCTTCTTTTGGCCGAACCATCCTTAGAGGAAGGACTTTGGTTTTTGTTCTTGCTTTTGATTTCCTTTAATTATAAATGAGTTTTGAAATGGATTCCCTTTAAATGAGTGTGGTTATTTTAAAGAGAAACTATTTTTCCTTTGATTTTGAAGAAGTGGCCGAACCTAAGCTAGGTGAAGGGCCTTTCTGTTTCTTTGATCTTTATGCTTGATTTCAACTTAAATTAGTTTATTAATAAGTAATTTGAAGATGGCTAAAGCCATTTCCTTGAGTTTTAATGTTTTAGCATTTTTCAAAGACTTAAAGAAGGCTTTGAAATTGTAAAAGGGATTTTGTGGTTAAATGCCTTAAGAAATGAATTTAATGGTTTTGAGTAATGATTTTGGGTTAGTGATTAAGGCTTTTGTTGGAGGAAATCATTCCTCCTTTGTTTTCAATAAGAGTGGTCGAACCTTCTTTAGTAGGTAAGGCTTGATTTTCACTCTTTTTAAAACATTGATTTAAGTATTTTATACAATATTATATACATATGTTTTGGATTTGTTTGATTGAATTTATTAAGTATGAGAAAAAGGAGAATGTGGTGGTTTTTGTGAGTTGTAAGTTGAGAAATTTTGAAATGATGAGTATTAAGTGATAAAGTGTTTTGATTTAGAATTGTGAATAATCAATAAGATCATTTGTGAAAGAATGGATTTATTTTGGGTTCTACTATACATATTAGAATGTAGTATGATGAGATTGATTTCGATATATGAGCATGCTTAGGTTATCAGCTCATTCTGTGATGTGGAGCTATGATCATATGTTAGGGTTATCAGCCCTTATGAATAGGCGAAGACGCTTATTATGTAATGGGGTGGCACTTCCTCTGGTCATGATTATGTAATGGGGTGGCGCTTCCTCTGGTCACGATTATGTGATGGGGGTGGCGCTTTCACATGTCACGATTGTGTGATGGGATGATGCTTTCACAGACCGCGATCGAATCTACTTACATTCATTCTGTATTAGTACAAGCCTTAACTAAAACGAAATTTGTTTTATATTGATTGATTTGCTATAAAGAAATGAAGATGCATTTGTATTTATTTTGGTATTTCTTTGTTATTTTTATTGGTAATTATTTAGCATCACTAAGTCTTTCACTCAGCGCATTGATTTTTATCACGCGCAGGTTAAGAGAAGTGGACGCTATTCAAAGACTGGAGGAGTAGCATTAGAGTAGAAATATCATTTTGGGTAGGATATGTAGTAAATTGTAATTTTGGCTTGTATAGAAAAGTATTGTAAAAAGTATTGAGGTTGTAAATATTGAAAATGTAATTAATGAGATTGATGGTTATTTAAGTATTATAATCTTATTATATTTATGGTATGAATGTTAATAAATATTCTTATGAATGAATGGTAAAATTAGCATGATAGGACTTATGCGAATTAATACAACCATTTAGAAGTGTTGCGTGATTTTGAGTTGATTGGAGTTTTAGGGACTGGAGGAGAATTTATATTGGAAGCGTATATGTTTTCTTTGTGTGGCAAGTCAATTTTTAAGGTAAACTCTTGCGAATTTTTCATAGGAATTTTCTTAAATATTACTTTCAAATTTTAATTACTTGCCTCCTTATGAAAACCTAGATACTTTCAATATATGATCTGGAGTTATTATGTAAGATAACGTGGTGCGCTGGCACCTAATGTGGCATTTGTTGTTTGGTCCTCCAGAATTGGGCAGTGGGCATTACATATACATACTCAATATATCATGAAATACATTAAACCAACTTAAAGAAAGAAAAAGAAACATAACCTAAGCCTCATCACCATTAGGTGGTTCGACCCTTTCTTGAACACAAAAGGAGAATGATTCCCTCCTCAAATATCTTTAATTTTAAATCAAAATTACTTAATAAAATCATTACTTAACAACAATTAATCATAAAACACATTTTTACTCAATTAAAACTTTTTTTAAGTCTTGAAAATTTCTTAAACATTAGAGTACAAGGTAGAGGTTTAAACCACCATTAAATCACTTATCAACTACCTCATTAGAGTCAAAATCAAACATAAAAATCAAAGAAAACTCAAGGCCCTTCACCAAGCTAGGTTCGGCCTCTCTTTACTAATGAAGGGGAAAAGGTTTTCTTTTCAAAGTAACCACATTTACTTAAAGAAAAACCATTCAAAAACACTTTAACATCAAAAGAAAACAAAGCATGAAACAAAAACTCAAGCCCTTCCTCCTAGGGGGTTCGACCACTGTTGGATTAAGGGGAGAGAGATGTTCCTCTTCCAATTCTAGCATTTCATCATGCTTAAAAATCAAGCCAAATCATATCAAAGCATTCAAATGACAAATTCCCCAACAAAATCACAAAAACTTCAAAATTCATTCAGAAACCTAAAAATTGAAAACTTAACGAAATGAAAGGAGAAGAAAGATATTATTGCACTAACCTTTAAAATAAGCTTAAATAAGCTTGGAAAGCTCACTCTCTAGCTTTCTCCTTTCCCTTAGAGGAAGGTTCTCCAACCTCTTCAAAGTAGAAAAATCAACCATTAAAATCAAGAAATGACAAAAGAAAAAGATGGAGCATGATTTATTGCATCAATTACATCTCTAAGCTTTGAATTTCACTTATTAATTTACAAAATCCAAGAATCACAACTTACTTTTTTTGGTAGGAACTCTAATTTTCTTTGCTTAAGGACTCCAAACTCTACCTCTTCTACTTAATTATTTAAGTTTAATTACTAAACTTTGGATTAATTGATCTATTTTGGTGTAGTTTAGAGGTAGGGAAATTGAAAGAAAATGGAGGATAGAGAGAGAGAGAAAGTGGCGTGGAAGTGGAGAAGAAGAAGAAAATGGAATAGTGTTTTGATAAGTGTTGATTTTAAGTAGCAAAGTCAAACATGGTTACTTAATTTTATGTCAAATGAATTGTTAGGATTAAGTCTCTAGTATTCTCATCCAAAAGCTCTAAATATTCACCAAATAATTCTCCTACAATTATTATTTAACTCCACTAATTAATTAAACTAACTTCATAGAAATAATTCCTCAATTTTTTCTTAATATACTACACTAGAAAACACTAATCATTAAATACTTAAATTCTCCAAAAATATTCATGAAATATTTTCTATCCACCTAAATCATGCAAACATGCTCCAAAAAATATTAAACAAAATAATAGACATGCATAGTAATTTTTTTAAACTAAAATAATATCAAGTCCCGGACCAATGTTACTATTCATAGACCGGTAAATCACTATTATCGACATTGAAAATAGACTGTTACAATAACATGCAGATTGTGGCAATGAAATCCATATGGTTATATAGTATGTAAATTATCATAAAAATGTGTTCATAACCACTTGTATTGTGAGAAACTCTTATAGTATGCAACATGTTACGTATGGCTTGTTTAGATGTTTAAATTATGTAATATGCTCTTATGCCATGAATGTCTTGATTATATATATATTTATATGTATATATATTGATTTTGTGGATGGTTTCAATGAACCATACCTGTTTGCTATGTGATGCATATATATTATCGAGTACCACTAAATTTTATACTCAGAGCGTTGTTTTTTTTTTTTAAAACTCGCGTTGGTTGAAGATTTGTTTGCTGTGGATCACGAGTACCTATAGCTGGAGAGAGACTTCTATTTCTAGATTTGAGTGAGTCTTGATTTTAGACTTGTGGAATGTGTTAGGGTTACACTAATGGGAGCATTGGTTTGATTAAAGGGCTTATATTTTACCTAAACACAAATGTCTCTTTTATTCCTTTAAACTCTTTGAGGCTTTTGATTTATTCCATATGGATTTGCACTTTTACTTTGAGATTGGATTTCTAAAAGCTTGGAATTTATTAAAGTTAGTTAGAGGATGTTTCCTCTTGAGATTTGTTTTATTGAATTGGAATATTAAGTGTGTACAAAGGACACCTGAGGACTTCACTATCACCTTGATCATGTTTTATTAATAGGTTTGTTCATTTTCTTAGTTGGATTTTCAAAGGGAACACTTGAGATTTTCTAAAGGATTTGCCTAACATTTTAGAAATGTTTAATAGGTTACCACTACTATATTTAATGGTTTTAAATTTTTCCTCAAATTTTATAACTGAATTATTCCGGTAAGATGGATTGTTAAGACTTTTATTGTATATTTTAAAGGTTTTGTAAATTGAGCATTTAATTACTGTATTATGTTTCCAATGATACTAGTTCTGTACTAATACGTAAGACTGTACGTGCCTCCAGCATAAAATGCAACATCCCTTGTTCTAGTCCTATGAGAACAGAAAGGGGATGTTACATTTAGTGGTATCAGAGTTATTGGTTTAGTCGGTTCTGATTTATTTTACATGGTTTGACTATTTCAATTAACTTGTTTTGCTTGACCTATTTGGGATATTGGGTATGAGTTTTGAAAAGTGAGAATTATATAGTTATTAGCACATGCCATTATTTCAGTATGGGATGAAACTTTACTCTGACGCAGATATTGTGATTTGTAGGATTGATATGATATCTTCAGGTTCTTAGCATGCTAATGATGAGGAGTTTAAAAATTATGTTCCTCCTAATGGTGCTAAAGCTGGAGATTCAGTATGTGCACATGCATCAATTGTAGGACCTATTGCTAGTGGTCCAGTGGCTCAAAGGCAAGATGTGTTACTATGATGGCTTGCAGATGTTGTAAGGCATGTTGCAGGTCAAGCCTAATTTTTCCAGTATTTGTTCCTCAACCTCCTATCGATAAACTACATAAGTATGGCGCAGTGGATTTCAAAGGCATGAAGGAGGATGACGCTAGTGCTGCTGAGTTTTGGCTAGAAAACACTAAGAGAGTGTTAGAGCAGTTGCAATGTTCTCCTATTGATAGTTTGATCTGTGCTACTTCCCTGCTGAAGGTGGCAACTTATCACTAGAGGTCTACCACTTCGAAGACAGTCGAGGCTGAATAGAGAACTTGGGATTTCTTTGTGATTGAGTTTAAAAAGAAGCATGTGGGCACTTTGTACACTGAGCGTAGGAAGGCAAAGTTTTAAGAATGGAAACAGGGTAAGATGATGGTCTCAGAGTATGAGAAAAATTTTCTCCGCTTGAGTGAATATGCTTCAGAGTTAATTACTAATGAAGCAGAGAGATGTTATCAGTTTAGACAAGGAATTCACGATGAGCTAATGTTTTCATTAATTCCACACCATACTTAGTTATCTGCTTTGGAGTTTGATGCATTAGAGCTTGAGGAAGTCAAGATTCATCAGGAGGCTAGGAGATAGAGAAGCCATCAGAAGAACTTCCATAGTGCGTCTTTTGGACAAACTTCTAGAGTGCAAACTCTTAGTAAGAGGCATAGACGACTGCCGCCATCAGGGCATAGACAGGTTCAAAGACAAGGACAGAGTCATGCTAGCAGAAAAACTCAGATAACTTTAGTTACTAGTGTAGGTGATACTATTCGCAGTGATATTCCAACTTATACTTCTTGTGGTAAAAAGCATGGGGGTATTTGTTGGAAATCTTCTGGTGCTTGCTTGAAATTTGGTTCTCTTGAGCACACGATCAGAGATTGTCAAAACATTGTAGCCGGTTATGGTCAACAATCAATTGGATCTACACTTGCAACACCCAGAGGTAGGGGTAGAGGTGCAGTTAGTAATGAAGAACAAAGAGGAGCTTCAGAGACAGTTGATAGACTTGAGTCTAAGACTCCAGCTAGAGTGTATGCTATGAAGGGAAAAGAGGATCAAGGTGTGCCAGATGTTATATTTGGTATATTTTCTATTCTTGTTACCTTTGTACATGTTCTGGTTGATCTAGGTTTTACTCATTCTTATATCTACATGCATCTGGGTATATTGAATAATTTGTGTAGTGAGGTTTTGGATTAGAGTATAGAATTTACTAATCCTTTGGGAGATAGTGTGATAGTTGTTCGAGTTTATAAGGATTGTCCTTTAATGATTCACTAACATGTTTATGGGTGCTTTCATTGAATTGCCATTTCGGTTATCCAATAATTAAGTAGTCATTGACTGTAGGCATAAAAGGATCACACTCCAAAAACATTCAGGTGAGGAGATTGTATTTATGGGTGAGAGGGAAGACTTTCACTCTAATGTGATCTCAACTATTGCAGCTAAGAAGTTGATTCGACAGATTGTGAGGCTTTCTTAGCCTGTGTGCTTGAATCGAAGAAAGAGAATCCTAGTGCGCAAGATGTACCTACCATTTGGGACTTTCCAGATGTGTTTCCAGATGACTTACTTGGATTGGGTTCAGACAGAGAGGTAGAATTCAGCAATGAGGTAATTCCTAGTATTGCTCTGATATTTATCGCTCCATATCAGATGGCACTTACAGAATTGAAAGAGTTGAAAACTCAAAACTAGGAATTACTTGATAAGGGGTTCATTCGTCCGAGTGTTTCCCCCTAGGGTGCACCAGTTCTTTTTGTAAGAAAGAAAGATGGATCCATGAGGCTGTGTATTGACTACAGATAACTAAATAGGGTAACCGTGAATAATAAATATCTGTTACCCCGGATTGATCTATTTGACCAACTGAGAGGAGCATGCATCTTTTCAAAGATAGACTTGAGGTCTGGGTATCATCAGCTTAGAGTAAAGGAGTCGAACATACCTAAGATTGCTTTTCGGACTCATTATGGGCATTATGATTTTTGGTAATGTTGTTCAGGTTAACTAATGCTCCTGCTGTGTTTATGGATATGATGAATCGAGTATTCACCGTTACCTTAACCAATTTGTTGTGATATTTATTAATGATATCCTAGTGTCCTCAAAGAATAAGGCTGAACATGACCAACATTTGAGAATAGTGTTGCAAACTCTGAGAGAGTAGCAACTATATGCTAAATTCAATAAATGTGACTTATGGTTGACTGAAATAGCATTTCTGGGTCATATCATATCAATTGACGGTATCAAGGTAGATCCGAAGAAAGCTGAAGCGGTGACTGACTGGAAACCACTGAAAATTGTCACAGAAATTAGGAGTTTCTTAGGTTTGGCAGGCTATTACAGGTGATTTGTCAAGGAGTTTTCTCTTATTACTATACCTATGACAAGATTGCTTCCTAAAGATATCAAATTTGAATGGAATAAGAAGTGTCAAACTATTTTTGATAGATTGAAGAAGATGTTGACTGAAGCTGCAATTTTGATCCAGCCTAAATCGAGTAAGATCTATGATCTGTATAGTGATGCTTCACATAACAGACTTGGTTACGTACTGATGCAAGAAAGGCAGGTAGTTGCTTATGTGTTAAGGTAGCTTAGGCCGCATGAGAAGAACTATCCTACTGATGACTTGGAATTGGCAGCTATTGTCTTTGCTTTGAAGATTTGGAGGCATTATCTGTATGGTGAGAAATGTAGGCTCTTTACTGATCATAAGGGTCTGAAATATCTGCTTACCTAAAAGGAGTTGAATCTGAGGCAGAGAAGACGGGTTGAACTACTAAAGGATTATGACTTCACTATTGACTACCATCCAAGTAAAGCGTATTTGGTTGTTGATGCTTTTAGCAGGAAAAATCTAGTGGCCTGGCGAGCAATGAATGCACATTTATCTATATCCAGTGATGGAGTTATAAAGACCGAGTTGCAAGTTAGGCCTACTTTGATTTAGTAGATTCAGGAAGCTCAAATTAAGGATGAGAAAATTTCCTTGCAGAAGGATTTAGTTCGGGATGGTAAGAAGAAAGGCTTTGTAATTAAAGAAGATGGATGTCTGTACTTTAGTGATAAGATTTATATACCGAAGATTCTGGAATTGAGGAAGAGTATCATGGAGGAAGCTCATAGTAGCCCCTATGCCATGCATCCAAGCAGTAATAAAATGTACCAAGATTTAAAAGTGCATTATTGGTGGCCAGCTATAAAGAGAGAGATTACTGAATTTTTAACCAGATGTCGAACTTGTCAGCAGGTGAAAGGAGAATATCAGGTTCTGTCAGGATTGATGCATCCTATTTCAATTCCTGAGTGGAAGTAGGATAGGATAGCGATGGATTTTGTGATTGGTTTTCCACTTTCTCTAAGGAAGAAAGATGCCATTTGGGTAGTAGTTGATTGTTTAACTAAGTCAGCTCATTTTCTTCCCATAAGGAAAGATTTCTCTTTTGAACAGTATGTGTAGCTATATATTGATGAGATAGTTCAATTGCGTGGTGTTCCTTCATCCATCATATTTGACCGGGATCCAAAGTTTACTTCTAGGTTCTGAAAGAAATTGCATGAGGTGGTGGGTACTAAATTGCATTTTAGTGTGGTTTTTCATCTGTAGACAGACGGTCAGTCAAAATGGGTAATATAGATTTTGGAAGATATGCTCAGAGCATATGTTATTGATTTCGAGGGTAACTCGGAGAAGCACATCAAATTGGCCGAGTTTGCCTATAATACAGTTATCAATTGAGTATTGGTATGGCATCATTTGAGGCTCTATATGGTAGGAGATGTAAGAATCCACTTTGTTGGTTCGAGCTCATTGAGGATAAAATTGTTGGACTAGAGATACTTTGTTAGAGAGAAGAGAAGGTGATTCTCATTAGAGATAGGCTAGAGGCTGCGTCTGATATGCAAAAATCATATGCAGATTTGAAAAGAAAGGATATCAATTATGCTGTTGGTCAAAAAGTGTTTCTAAAAGTGTCACTGTGGAAGAAAGTTCTGAGATTTGGTAAGAATTGTAAGCTGAGTCCTAGGTTCATTGGTCTATATAAGATTATAGATCGTGTGGGTCCATTGACCTACATATTAGACTTACCTTTAGATCTCGATAAGATCCAAAATTTTTTCCATTTGTCGATGCTGAGGAAATACCGTTCAGATCCTTCCCATGTGGTTATAGCAGACTCAATTAATATCCAACTTGATTTTACTTATGATGAGGAGCCGGTGAAGATTATAGCCACAGAGATCAAAGAGTTGAGAAATAAGAGAGTCCCACTTGTTAAAGTCTTATGGAGGAATCATAAGAATGAGGAAGCTACATGGGAAAGTGAGGAGGTCATGCAAGCTCAGTATCCTCAACTTTTGCCTAAGGTAAATTTTGAGGATGAAATTTTCTTAAGGAGGGGAGAGTTGTAACGCCCTAATTTTTGGAACTTGGGATAGGTTATTTCATTACTGCTGAGTCTGAATAGTGATTCATGCATTTCATGTTATTTGTTTGATGGTTCATGCATAAAACGATTTATGGATTACAAACTATGAATCTTAACCTCGGAAAGCCTAGTTATGGAATTTAATGTGATGCAGTTCTAATGCACCTAGATGTTGGGATTGGGATTTGATTTTTAAGATATGAGTTATTGATTGTTGTTAAGTATTATGATAAAAAGGGATTATTTAAAATACAGTTTATTATATATGTATAAATTTAATATCTAACTATGGGTATTTATTAAATGGTTTTTGGTTATATATTGGGTTTATTAGATTATGGGCTTTAAGAAAAAAAAGTACTAATAAAACAAAATAAAAAAGGGATTACCTTAAATATAATAAGAGTGGTCAATACCCACTTCATAATTATTCAATGAAACTTAAAGCATCAATATATATAAAACAAATCTTAAGATTCTAACCATTATATAACTAACTTAGAAAATATTTCTGCATCCAACATTAAATATTACTCATACTTAACTTCATAAACACATACCTAAATAGACTTATAACAACACACTTAATTTACATATCCCAACTATTACGTTCTCCAAGAATAAACATTATGCATGCCATAATTCTTAAATACACAATACTAATTCTATTACTACCCAAGATAATCCCTTCATCTCTAATGCTACTGCTCTGGGTTTTGAATAGCAACCACGGTCTTCAACCTATACGTGATGAAAATCAATGCACTGAGTATAAAAATCATTGGTGGCCCATGCACTTAATGTAGTGATTTGCAGGAGTATTGACATCGACAGCCTAGGTAAGCTTGAAGAAAAGTTTTCATTCGATGAAACATTGCAGCAAGTTGTGTATGAAATGAAGGCAACTAGGCCTTTGAAAGGTAACATTTGTAATTAGGAGTTACCTTCTTCTCACACCAAGCTTTTGCCTTCTGTTTTGCAGGCACCCAAGTTAGAGTTAAAGCCGTTGCCTAATCATTTGAAGTATGCCTACTTGGGTGAGGGAGAAACACTCCTGGTAATAATTTCTAACAAGCATAAAAAGGCTATTGGATGGACCATAGCTGACATTAAAGGGCTGAGCCCGTCGATGTGTATGCACCACATTTTGTTAGAGGAAGGAAGTAAGCCAAGGAGACAAGCTCAAAGATGCCTGAACCCATCAATGATGGAGGTTGTGAAAAAGGAAATTCTGAAGTTGCTAGATGCAGGTGTGATCTACCCGATTTCAAACAGCAATTGGGTGAGTCCGGTGCAAGTTGTACATAAGAAAATGGGTATAATTGTAGTTGAGAACGACGATGGAGAGTTGGTGCCCACTCGAGTCCAGAACGGGTGGAGACTTTGCATAGACTACAGGAAGTTGAATACATCCACTAGAAAAGATCATTTCCCACTTCCTTTTATTGACTAAAGCCTTGAAAGGTTAGCTGGACGTTCTCACTATTGTTGCCTTGATGTTTATTCAGGTTTCTTCTAGATTCCAGTTGCACTTGAGGATCAGGAAAAGACAACATTCAGATGCCCTTTTGGTACCTTCACCTATCGATGAATGCTGCTTGGACTTTACAATGCTCCAGCCACGTTTCAAAGGTGTGTGGTGAGTATATTTTCAGATTTTGTAGAAAATATAATAGAAGTTTTTGTGGATGATTTCACCGTTTATGGTGATTCTTTTGATGCATGCTTAGTTAATCTCACCAAGGTTTTAGAAAGATGCCTAGATTCACAGTTGGTTTTTAAATTATGAAAAATGTCATTTTATGGTGGAACAATGTTTGCTTCTAGCCAGATTGTGTCTTGAAAGGGTATAGAGGTAGATAAGGCTAAAATTGATGTGATAAAATCTTTGCCTTACCCTGCCATCATGCAAGAAGTTCGTTATTTTCTTGGTCATGCAGGATTTTACAGGCATTTCATCAAGGACTTTTCAAAGATAGCACAACCTTTGTGCCAGCTACTTCAAAAGGATGCACCGTTTGAGTTCAATGAGGCATGCATAAAGGCTTTTAATAAATTGAGGGAGGAGTTGATTTTTGCACCTATTATCCAACCTCCAAATTGGGACCATCCTTTTAAGATCATGTGTGATGCGAGCAATCACGCCGTAGGAGCTGTTCTTGGACAATGAATTACGAAGAATCCGCATGTGATCTATTACATGTCAAGGACGTTGGATAATGCACAGTGCAATTACTCTACCATGGAGAAAGAGCTTTTGGCAATTGTGTTTGCATTGGAGAAGTTTCGATCCTACTTGTTAGGGACTAAGGTTACTGTGTATTCTGACCGTGCATCCCTTAAGTACCTGCTCACCAAGAAGGAGTCAAAGCCGTGCTTGATTCATTGGATACTTCTTCTTCAAGAGTTTGACATAGAGATAAAGGACAAGAAGGGCTTAGAAAACTTAGTTGTTGATCATCTCAGTCGGTTAACATTCAACAAAAAACCATCTCCTTTAGAGGATGACTTTCCGGATGAATATCTTTATAGTTTGCATGATAATTTTGTTCCATGGTTTGCTGACATTGTCAATTGCCTTATTACAGGTTCACTTCCAGAAGAATTATCCAGGAATGAGAAGGACAAAATTTGCCGAGAGTCCAACTACTATGTGTGGGATGACCCCTACCTTTGGAAATTTTGCTCTGATCATGTTATTTATAGATGCATAGCTGATATGGAGATTCAATATGTACTACAGTTTTGTCACTCTTATGCGTGTGGTGGACATTTTGGACCTAGTCGAACTGCTCGCAAAGTGCTGGATTGGGGCTTGTTTTGGCCTGCTATGTTCCGTGACTCATACTTGTTTTGTAAAGCTTGTAAGCACTGCTAGCGTACTGATAATTTGGGCAAAAGAGATCAAATGCCACACACATCTATCTTGATATGTGAAATTTTTTAAGTGTGGGGCATCGATTTCATGGGACTGTTTCTAACATCCTTTGGAAATTCGTACATTCTGCTTACTGTGGATTATGTGTCAAAGTGGGTGGAAGCCAAGGCCATAAGGACTGATGATGCCAAAACCATAGTAAGTTTTGTTAAAAGTCACATTTTTTGCAGGTTTGGGATTCTTAAAGCTATCATCAGCGATCGACGGATGCATTTTTGCAATAAAGTCATGGCCAACCTTTTAATGAAGTATGGAGTTACGCATTGAGTTTCCACAGCCTACAATCCTCAAATGAGTGGATAGGCTGAGATTTCTAATCGGGAGGTGAAGTCCTTTTTGGAGAAGACAGTCAATACTACTAGGAAGGACTGGAGCCTTAAGCTAGACGACGCTCTTTAGGCCTATCGGACAGCGTACAAGATTCCCTTTGGTATGTTCCCATACCATTTAGTCTTTGGTAAGCCGTGTCACTTACCAATGGAGTTGGAACATCGTGCATTCGGGGCTATTAAATGGTGCAACATGCAATTAGATGAAGCTGGTGAGCAAAGGAAGTTGTAGTTATAAGAGTTAGAGGAACTTCGAAATGAAGCTTGTGAGAGTGCTAAACTCTATAAGGACAAGATAAAAAATTTCTATGATCAAATGATTTCTAGAAAAACTTTTAAAGTTGGACAAAAAGTTTTACTTTTTTATTCACGACTAACATTATTTCCTGGTAAGCTAAAGTCTAGATGGATTAGACCTTTTGTGATTACTAACGTATTTTCTCATGGTGCAGTGGAGATTCGAAGTTCAGAAACTGAGAAAGTTTTTAAAGTTAACAGTCCCTGAGCTAGAGGAGATAAATTTGGTCAGTCCTAGCTTGGAGTGACGCAGGAACATTTGGCCTAAGATGTTAAATTAGGGCGCTTGTTGGGAGCCTCGTATCTATTCTTATTTCTGTTTTATTTTCAGTTATTTTATTTTATTTTAATTTTGGGTCATCTTCTTCCTTTGGTGTCTGATTAAATTTCTAGGTTTGGGTTGGGGAGCTGGACTTACCTGCCATGGTTAAAACAAAAGAGGGGTGTTTAAAAAAAAGAGAGAAAAAATGATTTTTCTTTTATTCTTTGTGTTTTGTGGCCACGATAACATTGTGGTATTTCTTTTATTTTCTTTGTTTTTATTCTATTATTTTCTTTATTTATTTTAATTATTTTTTAATACCTTACTCACTTGTGTCTGAGATGGAAGTAGTTTGTCCCATTAAAGTACAATCAGATCAACTAGGGTCATGAGAGAAAGTCAATTGCCCTAACCAGAATGGGTCCAGAATTATCATAATCAATTCAATGCTATTGACGAGAAAAAGCTAGAAGCTCTTAATCTAATTCAGAGCTAGCAACAAAGAATAGTTAGAAACTTCAATAAGAGAATCTGTGATCAAAAACTCGAAGAGTGTTCTCTTGTACTCAAGAAAATCAAAGCTCTTGTGCAAGATCCTCGGGATAAGTTCAGGCCAAACTGGGCAGGCCCCTACATATTGAAGAAAATTATCTCCAAATGTGGAGCCATCTTGTCTGACATAGATGACAACGAGTTCACTAATCCATGCAACTTGGATCAGCTCAAAAGATACATTGTGTGAATGCATTTAGGCATTAGCACTAGAAATATTGCTCCCCTATGTCACTATTAAGCCAAACTATAGTGACTTGACTCCTTAGAGTATGTTCCAAAAGTACGGGATACGTAAGTAGCCCAACCTATGGGTGTAGTCACAATAATAATAAAAATACATTTTTGCCTCTCTTTTCGCGAAAATTTTAGATTTTCTGTGCCAATTAACAAAAGGACAAAACTCAAAACAAAACAAGCTAAGTTGAAAACCTGAAAGGGCAGCTTGGGCAAAAGTTAAGGTAATTTGGCAAGTCGAAAACCCGGAAGGGCGACTTAGGCAACAATTAAGGCTTAAATGCAATAATCTCATAAATGATAAAACTTAATTTCCATTTCAAAAGTGTCAAAATGATTCCGTTTTCACATATCTTAAATGTAACAAACTGTTTTTAGTGTCTTTAATAGTGATTTATCGGTCTGTGAATAGTATCATCGGTCCAGGACTTGGTATTATTTCGGTCTGAAAAAATTACTAAGTATGTCTAATATTTTATTTCATATTTTTGGAGCATGTTTGCATGATTAAGGTTGGTAGAAAATATTTCATGAATATTTTTGGAGAATTGCGGCAGCTAATGAATATTATTTTTTTTAGTGTAGTATATTAAGGATTAAATGAGAAATTATTTTTGTGGAGTTAATTTAATTAATTTGTGGAGTTAAATAATATTTGGAAGAGAATTACTTGAGAACTATTTAGAGTCATTGGGTGAGATTACTTAGGACTTGATCATAGCCATTCATTTGACATAAAATAAAGAAGCAAAGTTTGACTTTGCCACTTAAGGATTACCTCTCATCAAGAGACACTTTCTCTTTCTTCTTCTTTCTCTTTCACACCATTTCCTTCTCCTTCTTCAGTCTCCATTTTTTTTCATTTCTCTACTTCAAAACCTCACCAAATCACTTAGTTTAAGCCTTAAAATAGCAAGTAAACACCAAGACTCAAGCTTAGAAGTAAGAGTTTGAAGCTTT
>CANUEP010010766.1:0-13666 GCA_947857235.1 Jatropha podagrica | reverse complement strand
ATGTCTATTATTGTGATTTAAGAAGTTAGTTTATAAGCAAATAAAAATTCTGAATTTAGTTGCCCTTAAAATATAAATATAACAATCTGTAGTTTGTTACCTATTGGCTAAGTTGGGTTTAATATTCAAATGATATGAGTTAATTATTTTCTTACTAATGTGGTTAGCATGACTTAAGGTCACTTGAAGATTTATGTCTAAAATAAGAAACCTTTAACATTGTTGATTTTAAATTAGATCATGATATAAGGATGAATATGTATGTGTTTACAACTAGTGATGGGTAAAGATGCTGAATGTTAATTACCTATTAATAGGAATCAAAATTTGAATATTATACATATGATGCAATGAAGGAGGATAGGAATTATATAATTGATTTGCCGAATGGATGGGCTGTGTTGGTTATTGATATAATATATATGTTTTATTGCTTGAGTGTGAGAATTGAAAACATTGAAGTAGTCCGACTATAGAGGAAATGCTGCCGGATTTTCGACAAAGCGGCTATCAAAATCTAGATACATGAATTAACAAATAATTAAATAAATAAGACTTGTACTAAGTAGTTATAACTTAAAATAAGCGGTTATAATGACTAAAAATAGTTAATGAATGAGAATTAAGTTTTCGTTTTCAATTTTAAAATTCTTATTTAGAAATCTTCCTTCTAGATCTTATAAGGCTCCAGAATGACGAGGAAAGCGAGAAGGAAGCCGCATTGGAGATAGTCCTGTTAAGCACTATAAGGAACAGTGAGTAGAGTTAGATAACCTATATCACTCAAGCATTTGCATTCATACATGCATGAATAATATGATATGATATTTCTGTGAAGCACGCATACATATAGAAATTCCAAATAGGTGTGTATGCCACAAACATCATCGAACGCGCATTTAGACATTGAAATACATAAGATACTAGTTACTTGACAAACATGTATATGAAATGAAATGTCATGATTGAATGTGAATTGGCTATGATGTGCTGTGGAATTAGAATGATGTGGGTCACCATGGGGTGGGAGCACGGGCATGGTGAGAATGCCGATAGTGGGCCAGTAAGCGGGTGGAGTGGCGCCTCCCATGTGTACTCCGTATTTTGATGCGCATCGATGATAGAAAAAAAAAAAAAAAGGGAAAGGAAAGAAATATAGGCGGACCGGGTCCGTCGAGCCCGAATGGGGGTGGGCTTCCTGAGTGCACTTGACACAAGGATCATAGATTATTTTTCGAAAATTATTTTAAAGCATGCTTTGTGGGGAGAGTATGATCCTTGTTTATAATGGGTGACCATACGGACTAATATCCACTCTTTGATTATTTGAATTGTTGTGATTTATTTGATAAGTGTTCACTCATGTTTGCTTGTTCATTCATAAATAGCCGAAGGGCTATTGATTAAATAACATGATTATCATATGTATGACTGTGTGGGGTGAGAGGGTTTTCTAACCCTACTCATTGAGTTTGGCGCTCATCCCTGCCTCCCTATTTTTTTTCAAGTATTAAGACGAAAGAAGAAATTTATAGGACCAATTAAACTGTAGTACATATAAAGTAAAATGACAATAGATGTTTTAAATACGTCAATGTAATGGACGGTAATTTTTATAGAGTTCCGCAGTTGTATTCCAAGGTGAGTTTTAATGTGTAATAGAGATTTATATTTTAATGACAAATAATTCGTACTCTTGACTTGTTTATGAGCCGTCAGATTGAGTTTGACTATGAAATTAATGTTTTTGGGTCGATACTACAATTTTAAGCAAAGTACGGGCTTAACCAAGTTAGGCTTATTACGGGTTTTGATGGCCTTAAGCCTACTCAAGCTCTAGTGCCGGTTCGGCCCAAGAAATGGGTCGTGACAATCAAGTACATTTTGCTCAGACTATTCTGTTAGTTACTCAATCCATTTTATTAATTGCTCCTATCAAAAGTCTTCTTGTAACATATTGAATCATTTATGTTCGGTTGAAATCTTTAACATGCTTGATCATCATTTTTTTTGTTATTCATCCCACTCATCTCACTTTTTGTTCTCCCGATTTCTGTTCTCCCATTTTCTTGTTCTCCAATTTCTGTTCTCCTATTTTCTTGTCCCAATTTTCGCTCTCCCAACTTGAAGGAGGTTATTTTTATATTTCATCGTATGAAATTTCATATTTCTTTTTCTCAAGGTCTTTCAATGTTGGTTTCTCAAACTCTTTTCTACCCCAGACTTACTTAGGCTCGCAATGTTATGTTATGCACATTATTTATAGAGCAATTTGCTATTTTGCTCCGTATTTTTTTGTTTTTCTTAAGTGGAAAATAATGGGAGAATAGCAGAATCATAAGATATTTGCTTTCATTGCTGTAAATAGCAAAGGATAGTGTAGTTTGAATGAGCAATCGTAATCAACTTCTTTATTCATTTTTCCTCAATATTTCCTGCAAATTAATTTATGCTTGTTGGACTTTCCAAGTCTTATCTAGTTGTGCATAATTGTTTGCTCGGAATATTAATTTTGCAAAAGAAAGCGGAGGATTAATATTAATGGAATCAAATAGTTTTCCATAATTACAATTTTTTGACATGGTGCTAATAGCCACTTCTGCATTTAGATCCTCAATTTGCATAGCCAATTTCTAAAATTTATTAAGATACTCCTTGAGCGATTCTCCTTATCCCTTTTTAAATCAATCAAGTCTAATGAGATCTTTTTACTGAGGATACATGTGACAAATTGAGCTTTGAAGTCAAAAGCTGATTGAGAAAATGATGCAATTAATCTTCTCTTGAGTATTTGATACCACTCTTGTGCTGGTCCCTCCAAAGTTGCTGAGAATGTTCAGCAGAGCAAAATGTCTATATTTGTCTGGGTGTGCATTATTGTTTTGAAGTTAGCTAGATGACTTATGGGATCTGTTGTGCCATCGTATATTTGAAATGTTGGCATTTTAAACTTTGAAGGAAAAAATACTGCAAGTATTTCCTGTGATAATGGAGAATCATTCCTAACTTGAAATTCTTTAAGAATTTCTATGATTTTTGCGCAAAAGTTTTCTTTATTTGCCTCTTTGTTTCTTGCTTGGGAGCTTCTTTTGTTAGTCCCTTTGATTTTGGTTCAAGATTTTTCATTGCTCACCCCTTCTAGAACATTTGTATTGTTCCTGCAGTTTGTTGGTTTTATTCTCCAAGAGGATTCAGTTTCTTCATGGAGGTTCGTTTGCTCCTCCTATTCACCTTAAACCATTTTTTCTCCATTCCTACGAGAAGAGTTATATTGCTAGAAAGATTGCGATTAAGAACGCATAAATCATTCTAGGATTGACACAAAATTATTATATGCTTCTGTTAAGACTTTTGCAAGTTGCAGGTCTATCATGGAAGGAGGATTAAAAGCCATTTTTTTCTTTTTAGAGATATTTGTGAGGAGATGCTTGCTAAAAATTGAATATGAAAACTGAGGTGTGTTCACGCTCACCGCACCAATTTGATAAAAGTAAAATATGAACACTCAAGCATTGCTATGAGATGCAATGTATCCTCTAATAAGATGTGATACAAATATTTATAGTGTTCTTCCTATTGTAACTGAAGATGTAAATGCCTAGTAAGAATTATGATAATAAATATTGAGAGAGAATCTTGGACATTAATTATATTATTAAATAACTCTTAATATCTTTTTGACCGAGTGTTACCTATATTTGAACTGATTTGAATAACGTCCGATCCACTTCTTTAATTGCTCAGCATAACTGTTTGGTTCATTCCGTTGCTTGGCATATTTTATTGACTGTTCAGACTATTATGTTATTCAACACATTCTACTCAGGCTATTATATTTTTTATACATTCTGCTCAGAGTATTCTATTCGTTGCTCAACCCAATTTATCAGTTGCTCCTATCAATAATTTTTAAAGTATTGGTAAATGGCTCACAGTGATCCTGGATCATTGCATAGAAAAAGACACTTATAACCTTGAGTGGTTTTGGAGGGATAAATTGGATGTAAAATTGATGAGTTTTGAAGGAAAATTAAATCATAATTATTCATGCTATAAGAAAAAAAGTTAGTGATAATGACTCGTTATTAATGTATTAAATATTTTTGCCAAAATCAATAATTGGTAACTACATTGCTCCCATAGTAAATCAACATCATATGCTGGATGCATGTGATTTTGTTGGGGCTAAAAATGGATACAGCTTCGTTGATGCTGGAGTGATTTTATCAATACACAAAGAGCACTATATATTATTTATTTTGGTAAAATTCAATGGATGAGGCTCTTAGCTTAGATGGGATAAGTGTAACTCAATATAGTGGTTGATCTTATGATCAATTTCTACTTGTGTAAATTTTTTTTATTTTTCACTTTATTTTTTTATTTTTCAATTTAAGAAACTTGTTTATTTGAGTGGACAAAGTTGGGTGTGTAATTTTTTTATTTTTCACTTTATTTTTTCATTTTTCAATTTAACAAAATTGTTTAGTTGAGTGGACCAAGTTCGGTGAATGCATATTTATCAAACTTAACTCGTATCTGTTGTTGGTAGATAGACTTGTGATTGGTGTTCCAATAACCTAGATAATGTTAGCTTGCTGAACAAGTAAAATCCTAGGCTCCTGTATGTTGGATTGAAACGACAAATTAACTCGTATTGACCACCTAACTCAAAATTATTGATTTGAGTAGATCAAGATACGTGAATGCATATTTGTTGAACTTAACTCGCATTTACAACTAACTTGATTAATGAAAGAGTGTAATTGATTTGTATTTAAAATTTATTAAAGGGACAAATGATTTAGCATCATAATTCAAAATTAAGATATTTTAAATGATTTAGATACAAATAATGTTGTCATTTGTCTTCTACGTTATATTTTTTTAGATTCCAATTAAGGTTCATCAATACACACAGAGAATGCTATATATTAGCTATTTTGTTCAAAATTAATGGTTGAGAACTTTAGCCCGGATGGCATAGGTACGAGTTGTCTGACTTGGTTATAAAGATTGGTCATAAAATTGATTCGTTTATATGTCACTTTTTTAGTTTTCATTTTCAAATTTGATAAAATTGTTGATTTGAGTGGATTAAGTTGAGTGAACGCATATTTATCGAATTTAACTTGTATTTGCATATTTATTAAATTTAACTTGTATTGATCACCTAACTCGGTAAAAAATGTAATTGATTTGAATCTAAAATCTATTGGAGAGACAGATGATTTAGCAGCGTAATCTAATAATAAAATATTTTAAATGATTTATATATACATAATGATGTCATGTCATCTGTCTTCCACATTGAATTTTTAAATTTCAATTAGGGTTCATTAATACACATAGAAAGCACTGTATATTAGCTGTTTTGGTCAAAATGAACTAGTTAGAGCTCTTAGCTTGGATGACAAAAATACATGAATTTTAGTTTGGTTGTAAGAAATTGATTGTTGGATAGCAATGTTTAGGCCAGCAATATATATGTGTGGGCATTGGTGACGTATTTAAAAATGAAATTGAAATTGATCGTTGCCATTTTTTTTCCGTTTTTTTTTCTGATTTAATGAAATTAAAAAACATATGGATAGCAATGTATACGCCAGCAATATATATGTGTGGGCATTGGTGAGGTATTTAAAAATGCAATATATATAACTAAATGAAACATTGAACTTTTTAAGATGCAAATATATATATAATGAAAGGGAAATAATTAATGCTAGTATTGAAAAATGTAACTCACTCACTATTTTGTCTATGATTATTTAATGAAGAGAGACAAAAATTACAAAATCTCTCTAAAATCTATCAATTTTGAGTGAGGATATAAATGACGTTTTATGTGACTATATAAAGATAAACTTGATATTTACTCCTTAATGATTATAGATCAACTTGAGCCAAGAACCATTATCCTAATTTTTATAGGGTTAATTTCATGGAAGAATCTCAATCTGATAGATACACGCCAGATAAAAGTACGCATTGGATACAATACCAACTTTAATTTGTGTACAACTAAAATGCCTTTTGGCCCATTTTATCCATTTCAGTTGCTCAGAATCCCACATAAGCAACACATGCTTCTTTGCTAAAAGAAAATCTGTCTTCAAGCTCATATTTTTTTTCCCTCTCACCTTTTTTAGTTTCTTCCCCTTTCTCTTTTATATGTCCGATCTAATCTCAAAAATTAAAACATTTTAACTCAAATAATTTCAAGGTAAGAATCATCATAGAATATTAAATCTGCTAAAGAATTATAGATAGATTAATATTTATATTTTGTTAAAAAAATAATATGAATTCAAGTGAGAGTCTATTTATTTATTTATTTTAAAAAATAAAAATCATCTATATCCTTTTTATCATCTATTTCATTTATTTTTAAAAAAATAAAAATTGTCTTTTGCGAATAAATAAGTTCATTTATATCCTTTTTATCATTTATTTGGCAAAAATCAAAATTTAAACGAACTCCCTAAAATTCGTAAACAAAAAAAAAAAAACTCTAGATCTAAAGCAAAAACAAATAACAAGAAGGGACTTTGCTTATTCCAGCTCTACAACCCTTAAGTTTCTAAAAACCTCTTCTACCATTCGTGGATTGTATTGTGTAACTCAATCCATGTCCAATCCTTACTACTCAAAGTTAATTTGATATGCAGATAGGGAGAAAAAAAAAATAGAAAGATGGAGACCGAAGACAGGGAAAGAGGGACAAAAATGAAAGAATAATAATGAAAATCTAAAGTTTTAATTGCTTACTTATTGAAAAACTATAAACACGAACAAACATTTTCTATTTGTTTGTGTAGAAATTGGCATGGCCATTTTCTAATTTTTGGAACCGGAATCGTGCGACACCGAAACCGGAACTAGGGATTTACAGTTCGGTTTCGATTCTATATTTTGAAAAATGGTGAACTACCGATTCCGAGAACTGGCAGAACTGGATGAAAATGGTGGTTTTCCCAATCGATTAGAACCGATAGTTTCATCAGTTCAAACTGGCATTTCCAGTAGAAACTATTTTACTTTTTGAAAAACTTTTATGAAATCTCCAAATTAATCATCCTAAGAGCTATATAATGGCTAGTTTTAAGAGTACTTGTATAAAGTTGATTTTTTGGATTTACTATAATCACCTATTATTTTCATTTATCCTCACATAAAATTATTTCTCTCTACTACTTTTACTCTCTAATCTTTCTAAGCTCTCTCATTTACAATTGTCCAAATTATTGCAAATAATTTCTCTAAAGTCCAATATCTAATTACTATCCATGCCCTTTTATTTAAAAAAAGTTCAAGCCCTTTTTAAATTTTTGTCTTAAAGTTTCTTTTCAATTATTTCATAAATATTTAAAATTTTGAATTTTCAAGGAAAAATGTTCTTTTATTTTTTATTTTATAATTATGCGATTCGCTGAAAAATTGATGGGACAATTGGTCGAAATTGTCGGTTTTAGAACCGTTAAGAAACTGAAGCCAAAACTGAATCATTCGATTCAAAAATCGTAACTAGAACTATCAATCTTTAGTTCGATTCTAGTTTCACATTTTTTGAAATTCGAAACGTCATTTTTAGAATTAAAACCAGCTGTTCCAAAATCGTGATCACCCTACATAGAAACATGAAATAAGAGCAAATTAAGAGAAAGAGAGGGCAAAAAGAAATAAGAGACAAAAAAGAGAAAGAGGAAGCCACGTTGAAGGAGAAGTAGATGAGAGAGAAAGGGAAGAAAAAAAGAAATAAGAGAGAAAAAAGAGAAAGAGGAAGCCCGTTGAATGAGATGCATGTGGTGTTTTTATTGTTTGTAATTGATTTCAATGAAAAATATGTACACATGGCGTCTATATGGATTTCCAATGACAAATAATAATTAAATTCGCCAAAGATATTTTAGCTATAGAAAATTTGAAATTTGAGTATTTTTAAGTTACTAATTAACGTTCATATCCCATAAAGTATGTACCTATAAAATTTAGGATCTTTCAGTGAAATTTATACAATTTTTATCAATTAAAATTTGTTTCAGTGAAGTTTGCCAAATTTTTATCAAGGATAATGGTTCTTGGCTCAAGTTGATCTAGGATCATTGAGGAATAAATGTCTAATTTATCCTCATAGAGCCATGTAAAATGTTATTTATGTCCTCACTCAAAATTGATAGATTTTAGAGTGATTTGAAATTTGAATTGAAATTTATATCTCTGTTATTAAATGGCCCTAGACAAAGTGGCAAGTGGGCTATATTCCTCGATGCACATGTTGGGTTTTTGTTTTGCTATCATTCATTTTCCCTAGTTATATATATATATATATATATATATATATTGGATACTAAGGAGGAGGAAGGATCGAAAGGGATAGAGAAGAGAGAAGACAATTAATATCAAAGAGATAGAGAAGAGAACAAATTATAGAAAATAACTAAAGGCAAGAAGAGAAAAGTAATTGAAAATAAACTAATTAAAGCAGTAAGAGAAAATTAAAGAAACAACATAAATATAAAGGACTAGATAACTGGAAAGATAAAAAGTAAATTAAAGGACTAGATAACTGGATATCAAATCAAAAGACCAGATAATTGGAAAGATAAAAAGTAAATTAAAGGACTAGAAATCTGGATATCAAATCAAAGGACCAAATATCTGGAAGATAAAGAGTAAAAGTAAATAAAACCAGTAACACGAATTGGGCAAGGACTGGTTTCATGAACAATTGGTATAGTAAAAGGAAAGTAAAGAAACAAGAACTTAAGTAAATAAAACCAGTAACACGAACTGGGCAAGGACCAGTTTCATGAACAACTGGTATAAAAAATTAAGAAAATAAACTAGATAAACATAAATAATAAAGGAAGAACAAGTTAAAATATAAATAATAGAGGAAGAACTAAATAAGCATAAGTGATAAAGGAAGAGTACTAAATAAACATAAAGGAAAAGATGGGAAAGAACACTTACATAAATTACTTGAGGAACTTAGTACAAACTTCAAGCTTGATTACAACTTCTTAATTAATTACTACCACTTCTAATGATTACAAACTTCTAGTATTACAAGTACTAGTACATGATAATAATATCTAAGAGAAGGTAGGAGAGGAGTGTGTTAGAAGGAGAAGGATAAGAAGGAAGGATGAGAGGGATGGGGAGAAGGTTGTAGAGGGAGATGTGTTTTGAGAGGTAGTAGGAGGTAGAAGTGTAGGAGAGTGTTGATGAGAGAGGGAGGAGATAGGTGTGTGTTGGTCTTGGAAAGGAGAAATTGTGTAAGAATTTTGTGTTGAAGGAATTGTGTAAAAGGAATTGTGGAATTGTGTTAAAAATTATGTTTTGGGAGAGAGGGGGGGGTGAGTTGCCTTCTATAGGAAAAATTTTGGGCAAGGTTCCTACTTGGGCATGGATTTTTGCTATTTGGGCAAGTGTAATGAGTGGCGAACATGTGGGACCCATCCACTTATGAGTGGAAGTGGATATTATGGAGAACATGTGGGTCCCGTTCACTTATAAGTAGATGAGGATATTTGTGGTGAGGATTTTTTCTTTCTGTCTTTTACTTGAACTGTCTGATTTCTTGCACCGACAATATTCTTCTAGTTGAACTGTCTTTTGAGTCTGCTACCTGAAAAACCTATAAAAATATTTTTTTCTTTTTCTTTTTCTCTTTTTTTTTTATTATTATTGATACCAAAGTATACTCAAACATTTTTCGCTGCTACCTCATGTGATACCTTTTTTGTATTCTTCTTCATACTCCATCCAGTATAATTAAATTAGGTCTGTGAAATATGAATTAGACCAAAAAGGTGTTTCCATAGGTATCTATATCTTTTTGGTACCATAGATCTTGCAGTAAAGATCTTCAGCCATTAATTTTATTGGTCTAGCAAAACAAGAATCATCCCAATCGAAATTCCTTGCAAAGACCCTTGATCGCCAATGTCTTATGTATTCTCAAAGAGAATTATTATGACAAGACCATGGAAGATAATCTGCCTTTGAACTGGGATATCCATCTTTTGCTGTTATTAACATTTTGTGTTGAGCTGGATAATTGAGTCCATTAATCCATTCAGGAGCTTTTGCATCAATCAGGACTTGGACATATTTTCCAAAATGGAAACTTTCTTTGACGATTGTTTGCAATTTTCTTCCAAAGCTATTGACTTGATCTGGTTTTGTAAAAACAAGTTGGTGAAGATATCCATAATCTAACAGCGTGTGAGACGTTATTAGGATTTCACCAATTTCTCTATTTTCAATAGTGATTGGTCTGAAAATAGAGAGGTCGAGACAAACCCTACAAATATTGTAAATCAGATGGCATCTGCAGTCTTTTCTTGCAAGAGCGGGAAATTGATAGTCGCAATTCGTCTTTGCGCAGGTTCTGTGTTTTTCACCATAATGAGTTTCCCATGTCCAAGATAATCCTAGAATGAAAACCTTATGTACAACACAATCTTGGAGAAAGTTTAGAATGTATTATTACTTCTGCATGGAGCTTTCATCGATCTTTTTGCAGATTTCGTTCTTAATATCTGAAGGAAATTTTTCCAAATAAGCTTGACTAAAAAAGAAAATTCTTGCTTTTCTTTTTTCTCGTTCTTCATCAGTAAGCTTTTTTGGAAGAGTTCCTTTCATTAACAGGCGAAAAAATTCTCTCAAATTTTTCTCTTTAGCTAGTGGGGCTAAAGGTGCACTCAATTTTTTCTTCCCTAACCAGTGGGGTTAGGTTCTGTCTTTTCTCATCTACCAGTAGGGTAGAGAGAATCTTGATTTTCTTCTTGATATTTTGATTCTCTTCGTTAATCTGTTGACAAAGAGATGTGAAATTTTTTACCATTACATTGCAATTGTTGCAATATTCTGATTGGTTAAAATTTTGTATCTGGCTACTTGTACGCTTTCCTCTGCTAGATTGTTCAGGGACAATCTGAGCTTTGAAAATCTGGCTAAAATAATATGACAATGCATTTAAACTAGCTAATGTCTTGCTATAGTCCCTTCGTGCATTCCAGATGTTGTCTAGAATGCATTGTTGGGTATCATCTATCTAGCTACTAGGAAGAACTTTAAATGATAAATTTGTTCCTTTTGGGAAAACTGGCAAAGTGCCCGAACCAAAACTTATTTATTTTTCTATCCATCGTGAAAAATAAAAAAAAAGGTTAGTAAACAAAAATGAAATAAAACTAAATGCGAATAGAATGAGCTTTCAAAATATCTAAATTTTACAATTTTGCCTTTTCTACAAATGGAAAAATGAGCCTAGTGTTACTGACAATGGAGGAAACAAAGGTATGATCAACTTGATAGGGAGTAACAATACTGATAAATGGAATTCCTAAGATGACACTATATGAAATGTCTTCAGCAATAAGAAATGTGGTTCTTATGTGGACACCATTATTGAGGACAGAGGCTTCAGATTTATGCTTGATTTTTAGAGCAGCATTATTTGCATTTCTAAGGCCATCACTTGTAGTTTTGAGAAAGTTTTGTGGCATTATTCTTGTTTTAATGCAATTAAGATTTGCTCCAGTATCAAAGAGTGCAATAGTGTCAATCTAAAAGTTATCTTAAAAACTCAATGTTATCTTGATAAAATATTTCTACAAAGTTATTTGTTTCAAAATGCAAATGAAGTCTTCAGGAAGGTTTTGAGGTTCTTATAACAATGGGTTTTGTTCAAAATTCTAGTTGGGGAAAGCAGGATGACTCAACAGAAGAAATTGAAGGGCGTATGAATCCTTTTTTTGCTTAATTTTAATATGCATGAGTTCTTACTTAATCGTTTAGATCTCTTCTTGCAATCCTAAAAGTGAAAGATTGCTCGGTTTGGATTGACTCCCACTTGCCAAAATTTTAGTGAGATTATAATGGCAAGATTTAATAGAAGATGTGGGTGGAGGAGGTTGCTCAAGAGATTGTTGGGGTTTAAGGAGGTACTCTCTCTGAATTTCAAGATCCTGTATATGGTTGATGATATCAAGGGCAAATTTATGATATTTAGTGAGAACGTTTATTTTTTCTCTAGTTCAGATTCTGAAGAAGGGCAGCAAGCTCATCAACTTAGAGGGCTTCTTCATCTTCAAAGGATTCTGAATCTAAGGAATCAAGAAGGAGGCATTGGATTTTTCCTAAGATATTTTCTTCAAGATGAAGCTCATTTAACCTTTTCGAGACTCTACTTTATTTGGCTATGTGTCACTTTTTCCCACATGTGTCCCTTTTTCCCACATTTGTAACATGTAACATCTTTGAAATCAAGTTTTTGTGGTGGTTTTGATTTGGAGAATTTTTTGAAGAGAAGGAGGAGGAAGATGGTCTGGCTTCTCTATAATGTTTTTTTGAGTTTCTATAATCTTTAGACTCCTTTTCTCTACTTTTGCAATTAGAACACATCTTTTGAGGAGGTTTTGTGGAATTCTGTTTTGAGCTGCTTTTGTAAATTTAGATTTTGGCAAATTTTGAGACCTTCCTTTTGCGTGTAACTTATCAATTGGCCATATGTGAGTTTACCATAAGGGATCTGGTTACCATAATCCCCTTTGATCTTGTTTTTGACCTTTTCTCCTAAGAGAGGGGGAAGACCTGCAAGAAATTTTTCTTTTCGAAATGGCTGGTTAGAATCTTCCCTGAGCATGACTCTAGTAAGGAAGGTATCTTTATACCAAGTAAAATCACTAAGTTTTTTGCATCTCAAATTTGAAAGTAAGTCAGCATTTTTGTCCTTAACATGTGAAGTATCTCCTACAAAATGTAAAGAAATAGAAAAAATGAGGGTGGCCACAACATTTTGAATTGGTTGGCAACGATCATCTAAAATTGGTTGATCAGCCTCATCAACCTTGACAGTATTGAGAATGCCAGAATGTTCTTTGGAAGTGAGGTGGTGATCCCATCACCTTTTCAATTGACCTGTGAAGCCTGCAATAAGAAGGTCAGCTACAGCCTGATCAGAAACTGTTGTTTGGGTTTTGTAAGCATTGGTTGCCATAGTCATCTGCTGAAGAGTGCCAATGATATTATACTCAGAAATGCCATCTATGTTCCATTCATAGACAGGTGTTGCAGTATAATGATGCTGAGAAAGGACATTGGATTTTTGCTCTAACTTGATATCTAGAGAGGTGGTTTTTGCAAAATTCTAATGAAGCTTGTGGATTTCAGGAGGTTGTTCTTCTCTGAATGCATTCTCTTCATTATCAAAAACTTGATCAAGGACATTGATGAGATTCATTTACTAGAGCTGGCTTCCTGAGATGGATAGGTCTTAATTGGACAAGGAGGAGTTGGGGGAGAGGGAGTATCTAGAATTACTCTTTGAGATACATGAATGTCAACATCGGGAAGATTTTGTAGGTTCCTTCTAATTGCTTCCATAAATTCATTTTGAGTTCGCATAGTTTGGAACTGAACTCTACTACTATTCATCATCTCATGAGGTTTGAAAAGAGGACTTTGATTTTTCTGTTCCCTTAGGAAAGGAGTTGGGGTTGTTTGAAAAATGACAGTAGGATGACTGAGATTTTGTTCTATCCTATTAAGTTGCTCCCCTATAGTGTGCAAATGATTATTTATGAATTTATTTTGTTAAAAAAGATTTTGGACTTCCTTGGATGTATTAGAATCTCCATTTTTGAAAGTTGCA
>CANUEP010010760.1:0-14372 GCA_947857235.1 Jatropha podagrica | reverse complement strand
AATTAGGTTAATTAAAATTGGAGTCATTTAGGGTTTTCCTAGTTTACCCTTAAATAATTAAACAAGGTGGCGACTCTCTCACATTAAGTGCATTTCTATCCATTTGTCATACGCATTTCCACATTGCGAGTACGTATGGGGGGTAGGGGTTCACAGGATCTAGCTTTAATAAGTGACATAAGACGGTGCTCCGGCACCGAATGTGGCATCCATCGTCTGGTTCTTCGGGATTGGCCGGTGGGTGTTACAATTAACTTGGATTCAAGATTCAGAGGAATTATATGCTCCCTATTGATCTATCTATCCTCGACATGTCCTTGTAGCTCCATACGAAGGCTTCTGCTTTACTGTTGAGTAAGCTTTGAAATTTTATGTTAAACTCTGAAATTAGGTTAGACCCGATTAATCAATTTTGTGTGTTTTCTTTTGCATTTATATTAAATTCAAACACTTATGATGAATTTATGTCAAATATGCATATGTGCTTATCTACTTGATGAATGGAATCATTTGGAAAGACATTAAAGAAATAAGCAAAATCAAAGTTCATTTTATTAAAATCATAGAAAGTTCATCACAATCAAAACTATCACTACCAAGAACAGATAAATCAGCAAGAATTTCATCTTCCTTGAAGCTTTCTTCCTTGCGGGCCCAGATTGCTTTAAGGGCTTGATGCACATGGTTTTCTTCCTCTTCAGCACTTACGTTATTCTTTTTGGCATCTTATTTTCAGACCTCTCTTTCCTCCTCTTGCTCCTCTTCCTATTCCTCTTCTTTAGCATCTGTTTACAAGCATTCAACCCCCTTTAATTCTACTATATTTTCCTCACCTTCCTTCTTTAGCTTAGTCTTTGACCCAAAAGTAATTATTAAGGGGTCAATCACATCTGTAAGTATGTCTTCCCCTTATGCATAAAAGGCTCTATTAGCAAGCACGGAGAGGAATGCTCACTCGAACAAATGAAACATCCATCCATGTCTAGCCAGCCAATTTTCTTAGATGGCTTGCTCCTGGCTTTATACCCCAGACCCATTCGGTCCCTTTGAGTGTTGATTTTTGGAAGTTCAGTGATGCCCTATTGATTCTTTCTGAGTCCTTTTCTTTCTTCATAGTTCATTTTCTTCATAATGTTGCACACCATAGGCCCTATATCAATACTTAGGATGGCAATTTGAAAGTCAGTCCATTGTAGTATAACCTGCTTATCCACATTAAGCGTAGCTACGCTTCTTTCATTAGCAATAGGTATATTGATAATTTTCATGCTAAACAAGAATTTTATCTTCCGGTGGAAAGTGGAAGGTACACCTCCTAAAGACTGATACCACAGATGCTCTAGCAATAAGGCAAAGGTCGATGGAATGTCAATCATAATGAACTTGGTCTCTTTTTTGATTGTTCCTACTTTGACCATCGTCTTGAATGTTCTCTCTACTTGCCTTCTTGAGTCATCATAAGCCTGGATAACGACATTAGAGGTTTCTAAACCAGACACGTCCAACTTAAACTTGGAAAGAATCTTCAAAGGACACACATTTAGAGTCGATCCATCATCAATCAATGCCTTGTCAATTACCCTGCCCCTTACTTTAGCCTTTATAAACAAAGCTTTATTGTGGTTTCTTCCTTCAGGGGCATGTTCTTCATAAAAAAAAGTGATCAGGAGAGGATTTCATTGAACCAACATATAAAATCCACTATTGAAATGGCAAGTGAAATTGAAATTTCTACCATTGCCTTCAGCAAGGTCTAAGCCCCCTCCCAGGCACTGTGAGAAAGACCAGCAGGGTAGAGTTTGACTGGATGGTCCCATTGGTCGATTCGTCACTGAAGAAACTAAAAACCTTGGGACTGGTTAGAACCCTAATGTGGTCCATTCTCGGTTTATATTGTTTTGGCCCTGTATGTGGCTTAGTTGTTTGATTAATTGATCTGATTAATAATTTTATCAGTTTTATGGTTCTATTAAGTGCTTATGTGATGTCTAGTTGGCTCATTGGAGCTCTTTGACTGTGTGTGGTGCGTTAGAGTCGTCACCTTACTTTTTTTTTGGGGGGGGGGGGGGGAATATAAGGTAAAAATCTCGTGATTGACTCCTTTTGCGTGCCATAATGGATAAAATGCACTAACCTCAAATCATTAGGTTCAAAAACTAAGATTTCAATTTTGTTTGCATGGATCAACAATTTGGGTTTTAATTGAAAATCAAAATCATTATTTTGCATGAACATCAGTTTATTGATCATGGGCATACTTAGAATGCACGTCAAATATCTGGAATATAGTGTGTTAAAAGTAAGCAAATGTAAATGAAGGTGTGTATTTTAGAGGGGAGCCCGAATCTAGCCTCGTTATCGAGGATTCTAGATCGTGCAAGACATTTCCCTAAGTTTTGACCGCTACCAAGGTTGAAATCCATAGGTATGCATTCGTACCTCATTTGTATGAGGATTAGGAGGCACGAAGTTCCACCATCGATCAGGATGGTATGGTTTTGAAGGTGCCACTCTTAAAGTGGGCTTACTGGTTTGCTCACTGATTTTGGGCTCAGTTTTGACAACTGGTTTTGAGGTTTTGCCAGACGAACTAGACTTAATTAGCTTGACGGGCCGAGCTTAAAGCATGCATAGTGCTAGACAGACCGGGCTTAACAATTTGATAATTTGTCAGACGGACTAGGTTTAATTAACAAAGTTTGAGTTTGAGTGATTATAACTTCGTACTTGTGACGCGGCTAGATCGGAGCTCCACACTGAGTTATCGACTAAAGAGGTCAAGTCTTCCTCCAAATATAAGCTAAGGTAGGGCACAAGGACCCATATTATAGTCTTTTATAATATTCTTAAATTGTAAATTATTAATCAATCACTAGATTTGATTAATAATGAATCACCTAACTAGTAGTTTTAGCCTAAGGAAGGTCAAAGTATGGTTGAAAGTCGAAAGTATCGACTTTTGAGAGCCAAGTTGGGTTTTAAACACAACTATGAAATATGTGAAAAACTGGACATTATGGTCATAGAATCGCAAAAGAGAGTACGGGAGTCATTGATCATTGAGAAGCACTCAATCAAGAAACAAGAGGTGTGGAAATAAAGGGGGAAGTGTGCCTTTTATAGGCTAATGGAGTAGCTGACCCAGCCTAGTTGACGTTGGCTACCCCTTAATCATCGCCGAAGATCTGCTTTCTGGCGCTAGTAGAGGGTCCCAGTGCGGAGATTTGCTTTCCGATGCTGGTAGAGGGTCCCAGTGCAGAGATCTGCTTTTCAGCGCTGACAGAGGGTCCCAATGCTAGCTTGGTCGGCACCACCGCCGAGGTGATCGGTGCTGTCGGTGGGCTAGCTAGGGTCGATCTTGGTTAATTACCAAGATGCCCCTCCCCTTTGATTTTTGGGCTTTTAAGCTTTCAAGAGTTCGTTCGAGGCCCAAATGGCTTTCGATCGAGCTGATTCTTCCACCATTGGAACCATAACGGAATTTTCTAAAGCCTGGTGCTAAAATCATGGTCAACAATTTGGCCCTCCAAGAGATCGGAGTTTATCAAGGCCCCGTCCGTTGGACCTTGATTTCAGCACTTGTAAAAGTAAATGTGATTTAAAAATCATACCTAGAGGTCTATGGTGATATCTGGAACATCCTATGTGAATCTTGTTTGTTTTTTAGAAAGTTTTTTAGAATCGATCTAGTCTGTCTTATTTTTTAAGTCTTTTCTGTAGTTGTCTGTCAAATCAGAATGTACAACTGAATTTGAAATTCTATTACGAACATTTTAACAATAACCATTTGTTGATTGGAGTTTGGATGAGTCCTAAAAAGTTTGTTCTTCTAGGTAGGGCATGGCTTGTCCTTCCTATTTTCTATAATAGGGAAGGGGGTGACCTCATTTTTCACACCTCCTCATTTTCTCTCCTTTCCTCTCTTACTAGAATTTTCTCTAAGGATCTTTGCTTTTTAGAAGAGATGGCCTAACAACCAAGGCACGCTCCTTTGACAAATTTCAAAAATGTTGATTTCATCCTGAAGGACTAGGAATCTAACCTCTCAATCGTCTGGCAAAGCCCAGGACTTTCTCTGATTTGTCTTATACTTTCTCTTTATAGCATCTTTACCCCCAAAATCTTCTCTACTTAGATTTTAGGTCTGATTTTATCTCTGATTAAAGATGTAGCCTCCTTAGACCTAGTAGACAGTCTCAGCAGGAGTTTGATTGTATTTTACTGTGTGATCCCTAGTTATTAGAAAAATTAAAATTTTGCCCTTATGGCCTGTTTTGGCTCGAATCGGGGCTTCGAACTCCTATGACCCTATGATCGATCCTGAGAGGAGTTTGATGAGTCTAAATACCCTAATGTGAGTCTGAGAACTCTGTAATTTGTCTAGAATCGATTTGAAAACCTTTGTAGTTGATCTGAATACCCTGCTATAAGTCTGAAAACTCTGGTAGTTCGTCTGAATACCCTACTATGTGTCTAAAAACTCTATTAGTTGATCTGAATACCCTAATAACTAGTCTGAATACCCTATTATGAGTCTAAAAACTCTGATAGCTGGTTTGAATACCCTAACAATTGGTTTGACTATCCTGTTATGAGTCTGAAAACTTTGGTAATTGGCCCGAATGCCCTGGTAATTGGTCAAAATGTCCTGATAGTTGGTTTAAATACCTCGATAGCTGGTCTGGAAACCTTGCTATGAGTTTGAAAACTCTAGTATTTGATCTAAATACCCTACTATAATTCTAAAAACTCTATTGTTTGTCAGACATATGAGAGCCGATTCTAGAGGAGGATGAGGCGACCTTAGTGTTGTGGCAGGGGTTATGCAGAGGTACCTGATGTTAGTGAGATGATAGCCCCTACTGGTTTACTTTTTTTTATGACGATGGATAGTGTCCATGCCTACTTTCCCTTATGAAGGGCACTGGCAGAGAGATGGAGGGAAACCATTGATACCTTCCATATAGCTATTGGAGAGTGGACCCTTACTCCTTTCGAGTTTGCCGTTGTAATAGGTATCCATTTTGGCTCCCACCCATTGGACGTTGATTCTTCCATGTTATCGCCTGAGCATTTCACAGACCTATTGGGTTTTTCTTCAAAGTTACGTGCTGGCGAGTTATACTGTCATAGTACCTTATATGACTAGCTGAGAGAGCTGAGTCGTGAAGGGGGGGAGAGAGCCACTACTGAGCGACTGACCCGTGCTTCCTCCTTCTGATCTTGGGATGCACGATTGTGCATGACTGGGCAAATCATATAGATCTCTCATTTGTAGCGTCCCTGGAGAACCTGAGGTTTCTTATGACTAGGGCAGTGCTTTTATGGCGATGATGTATAACGACATGAGCAGATATAGCCATCGTGGCTGAACTGGGTTGGACAGTATCGCACACATCTGGGAGTGACATCTTTCTTGGATAGCTTTCTATTTGCATAGTCTCTACAATGGACTATTTTTATGTTGAAAAGCTATCTCTTATTTTGCAGGCATGGGCTTTCTTCCTCTTTCCTTTCCTTGCTCATGTACTGACTCAAGATGTGCCTCTAGAGATTCCAACAGTGCGTCGCTTCAGGCCAAGTTTGATAGAGTGGCATACCATAGAGAATCATTTGGCTCTGATGAGGCAATTCAAAGAACTATTCATAGCTCAAGTATGTACTAAATGGCTCGCACATCCTTTCTTTGGACTGATGTTTAAATTTTGGCATTCGGAGATGTTTTCTCTTTGTAGGTGAGGATTCACATATTTCAGTGCGTCCTAGATGCTCCTTTAGAGGGAAACCTACAACAAGCCTGGACTATGATGCACAACCAAGTCCTTTTGAGGTGCCGGTCAATCAAGCGGTACTATTTGGGTGAGTGAGTTTATCATCAAAACATGGGTTTGTATTGAATTTTGGCCAATCATCTTGTGGATGTGTTGGACAACATCGACATAGAGAATTAGAATGAGAAGGCACGGGGAGAGCCAAATGAGTCATTCTTGCTTGATGGGGGTACCTACGTTGATTGGCTCGCAGCCACACTGGCTCCTCGGGTCAAGCCTCCTCTGGATAGATCTTCAGGCACGGGACTAGATCGTCCTCCCAAAGGTAGGGTGGCAGTGCAGAGCCTGTGGAAGATTTTGACTTTGACAAAGACTAGAGGTCGTTTTCAACATAGTAGAGGGTATAGGAGCCAATTTTAGTCCGACTGGTCACCCCTTGGCTTCTAATAGCACTTCTGCAGGTGGAGGGTCATCTTAAACTATTCATGCTCCTACATCTAATGATTCTAGATTTAGCAACATCCCTTTTTGCCTAAGGCTAGAGTCATAGGAGAGAGTCCCCTATTTTGACTCAAGGAGGACCACATACTACACAGTGCCGGAGGGGTACCTAATGGTTGGCTAGCGTGCCCTGCTGATGTACCAGTAAGTTTCCTTCCCCTTTTTGTGTTTTATCTTTCAAGCTAGTTCTTGATTCTTATTATTGACCCTTTTTTATTTTTACTTATAGCCGAGCATTGAGTGGGCTTAAAAGATTTCAGTGGTCGTGAGGCATCTTCGAGCACTGCTTTCTGATTCCCTTACTCGTGAGAGGATAGCCAACTTGAGACCAGCTGGGAGAGAAGAGAGGAGAGGACAAGGAAGCATATGCAATAAGGCTTTATGATCTTGATGTATTTTTGTTTGCATTGGTCGCCATTTTAGTATAATTTTAGGTTGGTGCACCGAATTTTGAAAGATCTGCTATGCATCTTTATGGAATCGTTTATTTTATGCACATCTATTCTACTTATCTTATTTGCTTGTATTAAATGTTTGAGTTTATGACTTGCACTGATTGCTTGAACACCATACTAACTGTCTTTCTTATACTAATTTGCATGTTTTGTATCTTGCTTCTAGTGCTTGGTCGCCTTGATTGCTAAATTGCTTGGCACTAATTGCCCCGCTTTCTAGATTATTTTGGCACTAGTCACCCTAAACTTGGCGCTACTGACCCAATTTTCCAAATTGACTTTGGCGCCAATCGCCCTTATTTTTATGGATTAGCATTGGTCGCCCTATTTATTGAATCTGTTGGCACTGCTTATCTTAACTCAAGATTGCTAGCACTGATTGCTTGATTCTGAAATGAATATGGCACTGCTCGCCTTGTTTTTGCTAGGTTAGCGTTGATTGCCTATTTTTCTTGATTAATGGCACTAACTGCCCTGTTTCTAAATTAGTGGCACTAGCTGTCCTAGTTTTGGATTTGGCGTGGGTCACCCCATTTTTTTGTTAAGTTAGTATTGATCACCTCATTTACTAAGTCTATTGGCACTGGCTGCCCTAATCTTGGCTTGGCGCTGATCACTCTATCTCTGGATAGTTGGCACTGATTGCCCTAATAGCCGAACAAATGGGCATTGATTGCCTTGCTTTTCAGTTGACCTAGTGCTGATCGCCCTATTTTATGTCTAACTTGGCATTGGTTGCCCTATTTTTTGAGTCCGCTGGCAGTGATTGCCTTGTTATCTCATGTTCTGATATGAAAATCATGGTTAGGTAAACAGAATAAGCATGCATGATGTATGGCATGTGACTTCTAATGATCCAAATCAATTTTTGAAAGAGTGTCTGCAAGAAAATTCGACCCAATATGCCACTATTTTCTTTCTTTATCTGGCTTTCCTCTCTCTACTTCTTTTTTTTTAGTGGCCCTGTCAACGTCGTGCGACCTCAGGTCAGCACTGCTATCCACTAGAACGGTGCCATTTTGGCACTTTGCCCAGGCCAAAAAGACACCGTTTTAGGGCTTACTGGTGCCGATTATGACTTTACCGCTGCCGATGCATTTTTAGTTGTGGAGGTTGGAGGCCTATAAATACCTCATTTATGGCTCCAAGACATTTGTCGCTTTATGCCCCAAGGCCCTATTTCCCCAAATTTCACACACTCTACCCAAAAATGGATCCCTTCATCAATTATGGCTTGCAAAGGTGGACCATGAGGCTAAAAAAAGTGGAGAAGATTAATTTAAGTCGGTACGATATGGCTTCTTTGGTGACACTGAGAGGCTTACCGATAGATCGGACTCTTTTAGACACATGTTTGCACCTATAGGATCCACAAACTCATGTTTTTTTCTTTGGCACACATTTTTAGAAGATGTGTCCGATATACGAGGAGTTTGCAACTTTATTAGGCAGTAATTTAGAGAGGCTCTAGTGGCTGCATCGATCGTGACTGGGTTTTTTAGGAGCTTCATGAGGATGCTCGGTTTCTCTATGATAAAGGATAGGGAGTTGGTGGTAGGAGATCAGGTGGATTTACCTGGGTTGGTGGAGCGGTATCAGGATCCACTCGAGTTTGTTGACCTAAAGCACTAGAGGTTCAGGAATCGGGCTTGGGTTTTCTATTCGATGAGCATTGGTATACTGACTAGTTAAATAGGCTAAGGGGATCTAAGGGTAGCAGACTTGATCCTTCAGATGGAGTGAGGTGTCGGGTTTACTAGTGTGGCTTTGGCAGACACTATTTTGAGCCTCAATCGAACTTACTTGGTGGAGTGGATCTGGTCAACTAGTTCGATCCTACTTCAAGTAAGCATTCTCGAATTAACTTTTGTTATGCTTGGATAAGGTGCTTTCTAAGAAAAACACCATGACCCACAAAATCTAGGCACAATTTGATATTTTTTTAAGTCTTTTTTCTTCTGGAACTTATAGACTAACACCACTGGAAGTGAATCGAGTCCCCTTCCAAGATAAATGAAGTCTATAATTGCCAAAAGATTTATGACAGAAGGGCATGTCAGCAAGCAACAGGCATTTTTAGGCAACTAGTCATGAGGGCGCCAGCCTTCTAAGGAAGGCGTGTGCCTTCATCGCTTAGTGTGGCGCCATCCTTTAGAAGATGGCACCTTCGTTTCCTAGAAATGCAACTAGCTTGCTATGAAACCCATTTTTTAAGTGTTTCTCTCATAAAAACATTGTTTCTCAGAATAATAAGACATAAAATAAACAAACAAGAAAACTAAGTTGAGTTTAGACTCTCAGTTACTTAGTTTCAAAGATAAATGTTGATTTGGTTGATCTTTAGTGAAGATCACCTCAAGAACACTTTATCTCCTCTCAATGATTCGCCTCTATGTTGTTAATTTGGTGTTTCTAGAAATGTTTATGGCTCTATGACACATTGGCTTCATGAAAGTTACCGTATCTTGCTTATAATCTAACAAAATTCTTAGGATTTTTAGTGAGGAAGTTGGTTGAAGGATGTGTTTTTGTTATTTTTGGTTTCGATTTTGATTTTATGTTTTGATTTGTGTTTTGTGTTTTTCCTCTAATTTTTTTATCACCAAAATGAGCCAGCCCCTAAACCCTATGCTTAAGTTAGTGTTTATAGGCAAGTGGGTAGAGCGGCACTGTTTGCTTACGTGGCATGTGGGCCCCATTGTTAGGTCCCATACTTGAGTCTCACAAATGAGTCGGTTTTTGATTTTTCATGAAATAGATTCAAATAGCACGTACATCAATGTAAGGCATGAAAATTTGTCTCAGGTAGCCCTAGGATTCATTTCCAAGTCCCGTTTCAGTACAAATCCCAAAAAAGTGAAAACGATCTAATGGGTTCGATTTCTTAACCTAGGAAACCTAGTTCAAGAATCAAATCAATTGGACATTCCGAACTCATTTTATTACTAGAAATGTCATCACTAGTGATAGACCCCTAAGGATCACTAATGGATCCCACCCATGGGCCCCACTAGCAAACTAACTTGATTTTCATGAAATTGGTCCAGGTGATGCACAGAGTGTCGTAGGACACTGAGGCGCATCCTGGGGGAACCCGAGATGCGCTTGGGGGTTTTACCAAAAAAGTGAAAAAGGTGCTAAGGCCTAGACTCAGATCATTGCTTCGAGATCAAGTTCATTGGATGCTTCAACCTCTTCTTAGTAGTACAAGCTATCATCATCGAGCCTATTTTAGGGCAAAAATTAAGAGTCTAAAATTTGCCCCCATTTTGATAATATTTTGCTTTTTAAGCATGATTTTATCAAAATGCAAAGTAGATGCGTAAGTAATAAAGTACTTACTTGGTTTGTGTCTTTTGGACAGCTTGATTTGAAAGTAGTCAGCTTTGCTGGGGATTTGGAGTAGTTTTACTTCGGATGTCAACTTGATGCACCACGATTGGAGGGCTTGATTTGAAAGTTGTTAGCTTTGCTGGGGATTTGGTGTAGTTTCACTCCAGATGTCGACTTGATGCACCACGATTGGACGGCTTGAATTGGGCTGCTCCAATTTTAGAGGGGTGTCACTTTGGACGACTTGAAAATTAAAAACCTGAAATGCAAAACTAAACGATTTGTGTCAGATAATGGCCTAAATAAAGTGCAGTATGCCAAATGACACCGTAAAATCTATAATGCTCCCCATAGGAAGGTTATCCTTTCGGACAATGCAATGCGCCAAATGGGGGCATAAAGTTTTGAAATGCTCTCTATAGGGAGGTTGTCCTTTCGGATGGTGTAATGCGCAAAACTAAATGATTTGTGTCAAATAATGGCCTAAATAGAGTGTTGTATGCCAAACGGCACTGTAAAATCTAGAATGCTCCCCATGGGAAGGTTATCCTTTCAAACAAAGCAATGCGCCAAATGTCGGCATAAAGTTTTGAAATGCTTTCCATAGAGAGGTTGTCCTTTCAAATGGTGCAATGCGCCAAATAGAGCGCATAAGGTTTTAAAATGCTCCATGTGTAGAGGTTGTCCTTTTGGACGGTGCAATATGCCAAACAGCGATGTCAAATTCTAAGATGCTCCTCGTGAAGAGGTCCTTTCGGACGATGCAATGCATTAAATGACAGCATAAAATTTTGAAATGCTCCCTGTGACACCCAAAATTCGATTTTGTAAAAACAAAATATTAAGGACCACATTAGGTTTAACACCGAAGTGTTAAACCGGTATACTTAATACTTGACAATTTAAAAACACATTCTTTTAGTTTTACAAAAATGACAAAAAAAAAATTTCGGAGGAATCCTACAGAAAAACTATGAGGGTTTCCCCGATATATATATATATATATAAATACATATTCAGTATCTCAAACACAAAAAAAACATTCAAAACACTTCTATAATTCAACCACAACTCAACTATAATTTTTTTTTCAAATTTATTTTCCCAACACATCTTATAAAAACTCGACACAAATAATAAATCAGTTCCTTTTTAATTGAAAGCATTTAAGATATTAATTACATGCCATAAAATATTCTGACTTTGAAAATAAAACTGTTTTCAAATATCTAGTTCATAACATTCCGACTTAAATAAAAGTATTCTAGTACCTTAATTATATTGACATGCTCATACATTTTCCTAAAGACTGAATTACAAGAGAGACTGTTTGAAGATTGACTGTCTTAGAATAAGGGGCCTCTGAAAAGTCTGATGCTCCTTGTGGACCGTCTATCCTAAATCAGCAACCTGCGCATGACAAGTCAATGCGTTAAGCATAAAACTTAGTGGTGCTTATTTCCCATTTATAGTAAGGAAATACACATAAGCAATTATAATACCTCATATTATCATACATAGTATTTATTCAAAGATAGACAGCATAATCATAATATAACATATTTCAGACACGTAATATAAGTATTCACAGTCAACATGCCTAATTAAATCCAATAATCATGTATCACTATATGAGACATACTTAATCATCAAATCACATATGTTCATAAGGTAGTATAATTATTTATTTAATTAATTTATATATAAAAAAACTATATTTTTAATTAGGCCTTTAGCATACTTAGAAGAATCAAATAGTAGACAGAGAATTTCATAATAAACATACGGCTCAAAAGCCCATATAATATTATACGATCCGTTGGTCGAAATTAAATGTCCATATCCAAAAAATGGGGTTCGTTAGCCTCTATAAAAATTGGAGTTCGTTATCTCCTATAAAATTGGAGTTCATTAGCCCCTATAAGACACTGCGTGTCACAAATAGACAGTACTGTATTTCCTATAGCATGTCATACCTCTATACAACTACTGACTCAACTAAGTATACCAAGATCGATAAAATATTTATTTTAATTAATTCATTTTATAATTCATACATAACAGTATTTATAAACAAAATATCCAGTCTCAATATTACACCAAAATATTTTATTATAGGAAAAAAAACACTCTTTTATAAATCCTCTTTATTCATAAAAATCATATTTTTTTCATCTTAAACATTTCATTATAATTTCATATTCGTAAATCATATATATATATTAAGCATATAATTATACTTATTTTCTTATAGTGTATTATATTCACAAAATCATGGCACCAAAAAAATTTATATCATCCAATTAAAATTAAGATCATAGTATATTTCACATAATCACTCATAATTCACTAATATGCATAAATTTCAAGACTATGACACAATTTTCAAGGCATTAATATTAAACATGATATATCACCACCTAATTAATTTATAATTCAATTATTTTTAATATTCTCCTAACTTGGACTTAAGTGAATCAATTAATTATTTAATTGATCTAATAGAATTTTTAAATCCAGTAGTCCTTTAACTTCCAAGATTAAGTTAATTATATACATAATTGATGTAGTAGTCATAAAATTCTATTAGTTTTATTATTCCTATTATTTACTAATTAAGTACCTTATTAATCTAGATATCATCAATTAACTATCTAACCACTTAATTAAATTACTACTGATCAATTAATTTATTACTACTACTTAATTATCACTAATCCTACTTAATCAATCATCCAATTAAAATTAAGATCATAGTATATTTCTCTTTGGTCCTTGAAACATGTCCAAATAAATCCATGAGTCATGAAAATATTATTTGGTACCCAAAATAATTATGTCCCCAATAATTTTACATAACAAGTCTAATAATTTACTAAGATTATCCTTTTTATTATCTTTAACTTCACACTATAATATTTACATATCACATATATTAAATAGTATTTAAACATCATAAAAAAATAATACCATAAATTTAGCTAACCTTAAAAAAAATATTAACAATATTTAAATTTCATAGAAGCTCATATTTAGCATCTACAATATTCACTAGAATCAATTAATCTAATGCTCTGATATCACTAAATGTGACACTCAAAATCCGATTTTGTAAAACAGAATCTTAAGGGCCACATACCGGTTTAACACTTCAGTGTTAAACTGGTATGTGGCCCTTAAGATTCTATTTTTACGAAACCAGATTTTGGGTGTCACACTCCCCGTGTGGAGGTTTTCCTTTCAGACGATGTAATACGTCAAACTGCGGTGTAAAGTTCTAAAATGCTCCCCATGGGAGGTTGTCCTATCGAACAGTGCAATGCACAAAACTGGTGGTGTAAAGTTCTGAAATTTGGGAAGTTTTCCTTTTGGATGATGCACCACATTTTGACGACTTTATATCTGACCCTTTTGATGGATTGGTTGCGCCACATATCAACAACTTTGATATCTGACCCTTTCGACAGATTAGTTGCGCCACATTTTGAGAACTTAGTTATTCGACAAATGTTGATGGATTGATTGATGGATGCACCACATTTCGATGACTTAGGGTCATGCGAGAGAGAAAACATGGAAGTTAAATTTTTAAATTTTTTTTTCTTTCTTTTCTTTTCTTTCTCTTCTACTCTCTTATTATTCATTTTCACTCATTTATATAAAATCCCATAACATATATTATAATTTAATCTATATTTATCATTCATTGGTAACTAACTATTATAAATTTTATACCTCATAGAATTTAAATATTCAAAATACATAGATAATAAAATTACATTAAAACCCCTTATAACATTTTTCTAGAATCGAGGTGCTATAATTCTTCCCCTCTTAAAAGAATTTCATCCTAAAAATTCATTTGAACTAAAACCTCTAGTATCAATGCCTCACAATCCTTTCTTCTTTTTCTTTTTTTATTTATTTCCTACTTAGAAAATTAGCATTTGCTCCTTCATGTTCCATACATATTACCCTATATGAACCCCTTTTTAAAAATCAAATTTAGTTAATCAGTATTTAGTAAATCCAGATCTCAGAAATTATATCATCAAATGATCATGCTAAATTTCCAAGGATACCTCAAGGGAATATTAACACTATTAGCAATTCCTAAAATAATGATCTTATATGTATTTTTATTTAATTTAGGAAGTGTGGGGGGGGGGGGGGGGGGGGGGGGGGGGGGGGGGGGGGGGGGGGGGGGGGGGGGGGGGGGGGGGGGGGGGGGGTAGGGGGGGTGGGATGAGGCGGCGGAAACAAGGATAAAAGACAAACGCGAACAAAAAAAAAAAACCAACAACCGAAAAAA
>CANUEP010010729.1:0-24063 GCA_947857235.1 Jatropha podagrica | reverse complement strand
AAATAATAAATGTTAATTTTATAATGTTTTTAAATAAGGATGGGTATATGAAAAATAAGGTTTATGGTGGGAGAATGCATTTATTTAGGCTCTACTATACATGATTGACTTGTAGTATGATGAGATGTATTGTGATATGTGAGCATGCTCGGGTTATCAGCCCGTTTTATTTGGTGGAGCTATGATCATATGCTAGGGTTATCAACCCTTATGAATAAGCAGATGCGCTTATTATGAGATGGGGGTGGCGCTTTCACAGGCCACGGTGGTGCTTTTACAGACCATGATTATATGATTGGGGTGGTGCTTTCACAAGCCGCGATTATGTGATGGGGGTGGCACTTCCATAGGCCACGATTATGTGATGGGGGTGGCGCTTTCACAGGTCACGATCAAATGTACTTACATTCTTTCTGTTTAGTACGAGCCTTAATTAAGAATGGAATTTTATTAAATTATAAAGAATGAAGACTCATAAGTATTTTAATCTTTTTCTTTTTGTTTTACGGTTTTCATGGTGTTCAAATTTAATTGATATGATTTCAAAATTTAATTTACATATTTTTGAGTAATTTAAAGCATTTTCGAGACTTACTTTTGGGCTATGTGTGTTATTTTAAATTATTGATTATTTAGTACCATTGAGTCTTCCACTCAGCGTGTTGATTTTTATCACGCGCAGCTTAGTAGCGGAGGATGCTTTTCAGGACCAGAAGGGAACGTTAGAGTAGATATACTATTTTGGGTAGAATATTTCTTGTATGGTGATTTTGGCATGTATATAAATATTGTAAATTGTGAAGGTTGTAAATATTAAGTTTATTATTAATTAAGAGTTGCGATTAATTAAGTAATGACTTTTACTATATTTTGGTGTATAAATATCAATAATTACTTCTGAAATGAATGGGCTATATTATTTTGATGATGGTATCTAATGCGATGGAGGAATATTTAGAAGTTCTTGCTGATGATTTGTGTAGAATGGGAGTTTTTGGGGTTTGAAGAAGTTATATTGGACGTGCGTATATTTTTCTTGTGTGGTAAGTAAATTTTTAAGGGAAACTCTTGCAAAATTTTCATAGAAATTTCCTTAAACTTTATTTTTTAAAAATTTTTTAATTACGTGCTTCCTTTTGAAAATCTAACCACTTCTAATATGTGATCTAGAGTTAGTAAGTGAGATAAGGCATTGCTCCGACACTGAATGTGTTATTCGTTGTCTAGTTCTCCGGGATCGGGCGGTGGGCGTTACAAGTCTGGCAATTGGAATGAGTAGAATCTAAATCCCTTAACGAGGATCCATTGGAGGGCAACTCTGGTGCCAGTAGCTGCGGTAATTCCAGCTCCAATAACGTATATTTAAGTTGTTGCAGTTAAAAATTCGTAGTTGGATCTTGGGTTGAGTCAATCGGTCTGCCTCGCGGTGTGCACCTGTCGGCTCATCCCTTCTACCAGCGATGCGCTCATAGCCTTAACTGGCTGGGTCGTGCCTCCAGCGTTGTTTGTCACAGGCTTATAGATTATTGCTTGCTACTCCTAGCAATTTTCCCATGCGGCACTAGCACTTGGCCTAACAAGTAGCTAATCAGCTTGTCCCTTCGACGATGCTGCCTAAACTAAGGCAAAGATAAGGTGGAAATCTAAATGTGTGCTAAACAATTAACAAAAGGCTAGACCTTTTATTAATATGTGTAAAAGGAATTACAAATGATTACATGACTTGTTTTGGAGGAAAGTTTTGAGGGCTATTGCTTGCTTACAACAAAGGCTCACTAAACTCTCTAGAAGGTACTTCATGCATGCTGGAACTCTCTAGAAGGCTCCAAATGGTTCTTTGTCCTTCTAGTTCACTCTAGATGGTGCTAGAATCCTCTTGATCTTCCCATATCTCTCTAGCATCTTCTGGGCTAGTCTAGAATGTCCTACACTCTTCTAGGCTCTTCGTTGATCATCTTGACTCCTCTAAAATTTTCTAGAATATTGGAGATAGGCCCAGCCTCTTCTCACTATTATTCTTGTTGGCTATAAATACTTGTAATGGGGCATCATTGGAACTCTTTTGCCCCTTGGCTCCCATGGCCTAGGCCTAAGGGAGGCAGCTTGTGACATTCTCCCCCACTTAAGCGCACAACACCCTCGTTGCATCTTGCTTGTAGGCGAGGATTTTATCTTCATATTGCCAAAAGGAGAGTTCATGCTTCCAGCTTGCCTCCACATCGGGTAGGCCTTTCTATCGCACTAAGTACTTGGTATAGCTTGGATGGACTCCCCTTTGCAGAATCACGCGATGCGCGAGGATTTCCTTGGCCTCATGCTCATGGGTGATGTCGACGGTGATGGGAGTTCATTTTGATTTTCCCCTTGTGGGATACTCCATGTGTTTGTGATATGGCTTTAGGAAGCTCACATGGAATACCAGATGTAGCTCCAAATGGGGCGATAGAGTGACCTTGTAAGCCATTTTTCCCACTCTTGCCTCTATGGGAAAATGACCTTCATATCTTTGGAGCAAGGCTTTGTGAGCTTTGGCATAGTTACAGATGGTATGGGGAAGGAGTTTCACCATGACCAAGTCTCCCTCCTCAAACTCCACATGTCTTCTCTTTTGATCGGCCCACTTCTTCATTTTACTTGCAGCTTTGGCTAGGGATGCTCTTGCTAGCTCTGCCTTTTCTTGCCATCCCCTAGCAAATTGAAAGGCACTAGGGCTCTTACCTTCATAGGACATCATCATGGTGTGTGGCATGCAAGGCTATTGTCCTGTCGCTAGCTCAAAGGGGCTTGAGCCCGTTGCTTCACTCTTTTGCAAATTATAAGAGAATTGGGCTATATCTGACAACTTAAACCAATCTCTTTGGTTGGCACTCACAAAGTGCCTCAAATAAAGCTCCAATAAGGCATTCATCGTCTCGATTTGCCCGTTGGTTTGGAGGTGAAAACTAGTGGAGAAGTTAAACTCAGTGCCTAATAGCTTAAAAAGTTCTGTCCAAAACTTCCTCGTGAATCTTGCATCTCGATCACTAATGATGGATCTTGATAGTTCCTAATACTTGACTACATGGCATAAGAATAGTTTGGCAACATCTTTCGCATTAAATTTTATTGGGATAGGAATAAAGACTGTGTACTTACTGAAGCGGTCCACCACCACGGTAATGTTGCCCAATCCTTCGACCTTCAGCAAGCCAATGATAAAGTCTAATGAGATGCTTTCCCGAGGTCTCTCAGGGATAGGTAGGGCCTGCAACCGTCCTGCTGGCCTTGGTTGCTCCACTTTATCTTGTTGGCAGACTAGACAAGTCATCACATATAATTCCACATCATTTTGCAACATTGGCCAATAGTAGGCTCGTTCCACCAAGGCTTGTGTGCGATGTGTCCCTGGATGGCCAACCCATAAGGAGTCATGGTACTCCTTCAATATTTCTCTTCTCAGATTTCCCCACTTTAGCACATACAAGCATCCTCCTTACGTATGGATCAATCCATCGTCTAGCCAAAATCGACGTGTTTTTCCTTGCTTGGCCAACTCCAACAAACTCTTGGCATGTGCATCATGTTCTAGCCCCTCCTTGATCAGATCTAGCCAGGGAAACTTAGGTTGCATGATGGCAAGTTCAACCTTTCAACTAAGGGCATCAGTTACCACGTTGGCCTTCCCTAGCTTGTACTCCACAGTGTAGTTGAATTGCCCTAGGTATGCTTGCCATCATGCTTGCTTAGAGGTAAGCTTCTTCTGAGTGAGGAAATAACTTGTAGCCATGTTGTCAGTCCTCACAATGAACTTGGATCCCAGTACACAGTGTCTCGAAGTTCTAATACAATGCACCACAGCGGCCATTTCCTTTTCACAGACCGTGTATTGCCTTTCCATATCATTGAGCTTTCGACTTTCAAAGGCAATAGGGTGTCCATCTTGCATTAGGATGCCTCTTATGGCAAAGTCAGATGAATCCGTATGAATCTCAAATGGCTTGGCAAAATCAGGTAATGCCAAGACCAGTTCCTCCGTAACGGCTTCTTTTAAGTCCTCGAACGCCCTTTGACATTTTTCATCCCAATTCCAAGGATGATTTTTCTTTAAGATATCAGTCAAGGATGCTGCTATGGTAGAGTGATGGCAGATGAACCTTCTACAGTAATTTACTAAACCAAGGAAGGAACACAGCTCGGTAAATTTTTCGGTTCCTCCCATTCTTGTATGGCTTGTACCTTGGACTTGTCCATTCAAATTTTCCATTTTCCCACTATATGCCCCAAGAATATAACCTTCTCTTGGGCAAAAGCACATTTTTCCATTTTCACATATAACCCATTTTCGCGCAATACTTGGAACAGTTATCGTAGATGCTTAAGATGCTCTTGTAATGTTTGACTGTACACTACGATATCGCCTAGGTATACTACGATAAAGAGGTCAAAAAAGGGATGTAGAACTTGATTCATTAATGTGCAAAACGTGGCAAGGGCGTTTGTTAGTTCGAATGGCATAACTAGATATTCAAAAGAGCCATACCTTGTCACACAAGTAGTCTTAGGTTCATCCCCTTAAGCAATGCGTACCTGATAGTGCCCTGATTGCAAGTCTAGCTTGGAGAACCACCTAGCTTGTCCCAAGCAATCAAATAGGTCTGCGATGTTTGGAATGGGGCACTTACTCTTGACCGTGATTTTGTTGAGCGCTCGGTAGTCTATACATAATCAAAGCGACCCGTCATGCTTCTTTTGGAATAGTATTGGCGCACCATACGGAGCTTTAGATGGATGGATAAAGCATGCATCCAGCAGCTCTTTTAGTTGCCTTCAAAGCTCTTCTAGCTCTAGTGGTGCCATTCTATAAGCCATAGCTGATGGGGGTCTTGCACTAGGTTCTAGCTTAATTTTATGATCCACCTCTCGCCTAGGTAGGAGCCTTTTTGGTAATTCAGGAGGCATGATGTCTTTAAAGTCTTCAAGGACATAAACTATTTCCCTTAGCAACTCAAGTGGGATCTCATTGGTGTCTTCTTTTAAGGCTGCCAAGAAGGTTGGCTCATCCTTCTTGATGCCTTTAGAGAATTATAGCGTGGACAAGGAGCTTGCTTCAATTTGCTTACTTTGAGTTAAGGGCATTGTGCCTTGATTGCCTTCCTCTAAGATGCACATTATATTAGCAAAAGGGATGGGCACAGCTCTTACCTTGTCCATAAAGTCCATGCCAATTATATAAGAGTGATCATCCATATCTACTATGGAGAAGTCGGTTATGTCGTACCAATCTCCAAGGCAGACTTTGACGTTATGAGCCACACCATATGTCTTCTTTCGCTGTGAGTTCACCGCTTTAAGCCACCCTCCTTTTTTCTCATATTGCACACCCAACCTGTTAGCTTCTTCTAATGTGAGAAAATCATAGGAAGCACCAGTATCAATGAGGGCTTGGGTCAGCAGGTTGCCAATTTTTACTTGCACATACATGCAACCCTTATTCTCGGTCTTGGGGGCTTCTCTCTTTGCTCAGAAGGTGGCAGCCAACTGTAAAGACCCCATAGTTAAGCCTTCTTGTGGGCGCGAAGCTTGTTCCTTCTCTTTAATTAGGGCGAAAAGCTAGCTTCTCTTAGGACATTCCCTTGCCCTATGTGGTCCATCCCAAAGGAAGCACTTCAAAAAGGGATGATCGATGCTACTCCCTTCTTCATTCCTACTCTTGAATTACCCAATCTTTTGCTTGTAGAATGGCTTGGGGTACTCTCCTTACTATGGCTGGTTTCTCCTCCACTTTTTCCCTTAATCGGCTTTGGCTTGTGTTGCTTGTCGAGCTTCTTAAATTCAATGAGGGATTCGACAATAGAGATGTTCGTGGCAAGGTCTTGGACTCCTCTTCTTTGCAAATCTACTTTTACCTAATGTTGTAACCCGTCCATGAATGTGAAGAGAGCCTCCTTGTCTGGATAGTCAGGGATTTCTAAAAGAACCACGGAGAATTCCTTGACATATTCTCTAATGATTCCCCTTTGGGTGAGCCTCCTAACTTTGGCTCTTACCTCATTATTTACATTATCAGGGAAGAATTCCTTCTTCAGATCCCTATTAAATTCCTCCCATGTAGCAATGGTGCATAAACCCTTCTCAATATCACCACACCTCCTCCTCCACCATATGAGGGCGGTGTCGGCAAGATACAAGGGAGCATGATCTATCTTCTTGGCATCCTCAGTGATACCAATGGCTTTGAAGTATTGTTCCATGCTCCATAGGAAATTCTCAATTTCGTTAGCATTCCTTGACCCATGATACACCTTGGGTCATGGAACTTCCACCTTGGCAGCAGTCAATATTGAGGAGGATGCGCTCGTAGTGCTCCCTTGAGCAACAGCTTTCTTGAGGAGGATCACTTCATCCTAGACCTCCCTCAATTGTGCGAGTATGCTCCTAAGTTCTTCCTTTAGGAGGTTGTTCTCCTCTCATAAAGCCTTATTCTCATTCTTAAGGCCACCTACATCACTAAAGAGGGAATGTTTAATGGTCTCACCTTCGTTAGCAAGCTTCTCGACTACTACATCCACGGCTTGCTGGACTTCTTTTTGGAAATCTTCTTACTCGCTCTCGAGTTCCATAATCCTATTATCGTGGTCATCAAATTGGTCTTCCCCTTCGACCAGCCGCGGCTCGACCTTAGCTAGCCTAGTCTCAACATTCCCCAACTCCATTGTTGGAATTCGAGACTTAGACTTTCCCCTCTTCTTCGGTGCCCCACGCTCCTCCTCAGTGGGCTGTTGGCCTTCAAGATGGATAACATCACTCAAATCCTGTAACGCCCTGATTTCTGAAATTGTGAATAATGACTACTGCATTGCTAATTGGTACCAAATTGGGTATTTGTATGAATTACAATTCATATAGGTTATTTTCATAATTATTTTGTCTAGATTGTGATTCATGCATTACATGTTATGTGCTTTATTGTTCGTGCATTAATGGAGTTTGGATTACAAATTGGGAAGTTGTGCCTTAGGAAGCCTAGTTATGGAATTTAATGTGATCCGGTTCTAGTTGTACCTAGATATTTGGAATTTGGAGGGAGAATGGTGTTAAATTGATTATAAAATATTTTTTCCTAAATTGACTTGATTTGGGCAATAAAATAATTAATTTGATATTTGATTCAATTATTGGCTTATGATTTTCAAATGAGATTTATTGATTATTATTGTTACTCATTTATTATTTAAGGAATTATTTGTTAAAGTATAGTTTTAATTGTATCAATGATATTTCATTTATGGGTATTTTGTTAAATGGGTTTTAAAGTAAGTGGGCTTATTTAATTATAGGCCATTTTGTGTTTTTTTAAAAAGAAAGGAAAAAAAGAAAAAAAATGTTTTAACCTGAAGCTAAAAAGAGTGGTCGACACCCTCTTTTGAAAAGAGAGTGTCGCCCTCTTCACACACATGCACAGGAGAGAAAAAAAAGAGAAAGATAGGTCTTTTTCTATTCCTGTGATTTTAACCATTGCAATCTATAATATATGAAAATTCAGAGTTAGTAACATTAGAATAGTGATTGAAGTTAGAAGATTAAGGTGCAATTAGGCTGTGATCACAGTAGGCATTTCGTAATCAAGGTAAGTTTCTATTTTGCAATCTGTATGTTTTTCTCTAATTTGATTATGTTATTGGAGTCATTATTGTCAAGAGATTTCACATCCCTAATGGTTGATGTCTATGTTTTGTTTTATGCTTTTCATGCCCATAGAGAAGGGTGAACCTTCTAAGGTTGATAAGGGAAAAGGAAAGGCGTAATTGCAGGAAGTTAGGTATGCTATTGTGAAGTTTGAGGTTAGTGCTCTATAAGTATATGTCTACCTTGATTTCTTTGAGTGATGTTTGTACTCTGCAATTTTATGTTTAGTTTGATTTTAATTATTGGTGTTGCTGATCATGAACATTATTATTTTCCCATTTATTGGTTTTGAGAACTGATGTTTTTAAGTGTAGAAATTGAAAATTCTGTGTAAGTTGTTTGAATTGATAAACTTTTATGTTATGTGTGTTATTGGTACGGTTTAGAACTCATTTTTAGACCTTTTACGTTTTTTATCTATATTTGGGCTCTTCAGACTAGTTTTATCTCTACTTCTTGTCTTTCAAAAACATCTTCTTGTGTCTAATTTGGATGCCTGTGGCTCGAGTTATGATCTAAATACTAGAACTAGGTTTTGTCATGGCATCAAGCTTATATATTCAGATTGATTATTTATTTTGGCATCTAAGATGATCATATTTCGTCTAGTGTCCTTCATAAAAGTTGTATATCTATTTGTTATCTTTCCAATGCATCCTCTTGTGTTGAATTTGGATAATCATAGCTCAATTTAGGAATCAAATAGTAAAACTAGTTCTAGCACGCCCAGCTCGTGCTGTGTACTGCTGAAATTGGCTTTCTAGCATAGCCATGCCATGTAGCACGCCCATCCTATGCTTCCTACTGACTACAGGTGCATTTAGTGACCCTTTTAGTATGGCCATGCCATCTAGCATGCCCAACTTGTGCTCTCCACTATCTCTTTTGATGTTGTGTTGTATTTTTTACCTCCTAATGTTTCCTAAACCCTCTAAATGCATACCTAATGTATCTTTGATGTGGTTTTCCTTAGAATCCTCTTTAAATGAGACTAAAGTATCATATGAACGTCAATAGAGAATACACAATATATGAACTGTGTTTAGTTAATCTTAATTGAGAACTATCACTTAATTATACTTGCTTGTATAATAAATGGGTTGTTAAAAAACACATTAAAACTTTACTATTATGATGTTGACTTGCTTGACCTATGAACTACCATGAACTATGTGTGTGCGTATGACGTGATAATGCCAATTTGGATTTATATTTTGGAAGACTAAGTGCTATACACTAGGTACGCTTACTTACTTGACATCATGAATAACATTGGACTAAGATGTTTGTGCATTGTTGCGATCTCAATTGAACTACTTGATCAATATATGTTATGAATGTGGGATTATTCATACTTGTGAAAGTGTATGAGTATGTACATTTTGGATTTATATGAAGCTTCTGAGCTTCTATGATTAATGAGCAGGTTGAAATCAAATACACTTACTTGTTATATGTATTGCTTGACATTTTGATTGTGGAGGTTAATTAGAAGTTGATTTAAAACTGAATTGACCTAAAAAGAATTAATGGGCTCTTACTGTGGTCTTGGTTGAATAGTTGTTAGAATATGGTTATCTGTTTCTAAAAATAAAGCATGCTATGAATTCTAATTTGGATTGTGCTATGATCATATTCCAAACACATGGGTGTCTTCAGGACGAGTGGATGCACTCTACTGACTCTGTGTCTGAAAGACTTTATAAGTCTACTGTTAAAAGCCTAACTAGCCAGTATTAGCCTGATGGTTATCAGACAACTTACTATTACTTGTTTTGCTTTTGTTTTATCAGAGTCACTGTTAAAACCCAAATATCTAAACTAATGAATATGATATGGTTAACACAACTGTAATGGTTAATTACTTGTAATTCAAGTTACCTACAAACTGTTCGTATATGATTACTTATTGTGCAAGTTATTTATAGGATTATTAATATGATTATCTATTATGCAAGATAATGCCATAAAAGTGTAATATGTATGTTTATACTGTGGATAAATTCTCAGATGAAGTGATAGGTTCTTCTATTGTACCATCTTTCTTGTGAAGATATTATGGAAATACTTGAGTTGCCTTTATGAACTAGATCTGATCACATGTGTGAATTAACGTTGTTATATGATTATTTAACTACAAGCAACGTGGATTTACTTATATACGAATTGCTTGAGAGACAAGCCAATATTTATACATATTGATTGAAGTGGGTTCTTGAGTTGCAAACTTGAATGTGTTTATACTGTAAGTGTTGCTTAGAGAGATAGTATAGGAATGTGATTTATTGTGGTACATGACATTTCGATATTGTGTATGGTTTCAATGGACCATACTTCTATGCTATGTGAATGCATATACATATTGTTGAGTACCACTGAGTTTTATACTCAACGTGATGTTTTTAACTCAAGTAGGTTGAAGTTCGTTAGCTATGGATCTCGAGTACCTGTGTCTAGAGGGAAGATCTTCTACCTCTGAACTGGAGTGTGAGTCTAAACTATAGACTCATGGCATGTGTTAGAATTAGAATAAAGAGAGTATTGGTTTGTTATGTGGGGCATGGAACTTATTTATTTCAGTACATTTAATTTTTTTCTTGAACTCTGTAAGGATTTTGATTTGATCCACACAGACTTGGACTCTCACCTTGAGATTGAACTTTTGACATTTTTCAAATTTTAAATATTGGATTTGAGAATGGTTCTTTTGAGAATCCATTTTATTGTAATGGAACATTAAATTTTATACAGGGTTTTGAAAATTTCGTTATTACTTTGGAATATTTTATTAATAGGTTTAATAATTTCTTAAATGGTAATTTCAAAAGACATTCTTATTGTTTTCGCTAGGAATTGCATAAAATATTTTAGAACTGTTTAATGGGTCACACTACTGCTTTAAAAGATTTAAATTTTCCTAGACTTTAATAATTTAACTATTTTAAAGTAAGTTATGGTATACAAAACTTCACTACGTGTTTATTTATTCAAAACAATAAATTGTTTGGCTTATTTTTCTTGTCACTTCATACTAGATCTACACTAATAAGCAAGCCGGCACGTGCCTCTGGCACAAAATGTGATAGCTCTTGTCTGGCCCTGCGGGGTCGAAAAGGGGGTGTTACAGATCCGACATCCTGTTGTTGAATGAAAGGCTTCACTAACACAAACTCCCTTAGATCAAACGGGCTCTGATACCAACTATCACGGGCTTAGTGATTATTGCTTGCTGCTCGTAGCAATTTTCCCATGCGACACTAGCACTTGGCCTAACAAGTAGCTAGTCAGCCTGTCCCTTCAATTATGCTTCCTAAACTAAGGCAAAGATAAGGTGGAAATCTAAATATGTGCTAAGCAATTAACAAAAGGCTAGACCTTTTATTAATGTGAGAATAATGAATAACAAATTATTACATAACTTATTTTAGAGGAAAGTTTTGAGGGCTATTGCTTGCTTATAACAAAGGCTCACTAAACTCTGTGCACTCCTAAGAATGTACAATTATCTATTTATAGGCAAACTGAGGCGACAAAGGTGCTCTCTAGAATGCTCTAGGCATGTCCCTGGCCTAGAGTTGGACGAAATTTTCTAGAGACACCTAAGAGGTGTTGGATGGTGCTAGAAGGTACTTCATGCGTGTTGGAACTCTCTAGAAGGCTCCAGATGGTTCTCCGTCCTTCTAGTTCACTCTAGATGGTGCTAGAATCCTCTTCATCTTCCCAAATATCTCTAGCACCTTCTATGCTAGTCTAGAATGTCCCACACTCTTCTAGGCTGTTCCTTGATCATCTTGACTCCCCTAAAATTTTCTAGAATATTGGAGATAGGCTGAGCCTCTTCTAACTATTATTCTTGTTGGCTATAAATACTTGTAATGGGGCATCATTGGAACACTTTTGCCCCTTGGCTTTCATGGCCTAGGCCTAAGGGAGGTGGTTTGTGACATGTTACTATGAAGAAATTAGAGTGCTCAAAGCAAGCCTACTCTCTATATACATTAGCATGGGATAACATCATATGATATCAATCCTATTGTGTTGGCCTTCAGGATCGAAGTAGTGATTAATAGGGATAGTTGGGGGCATTCGTATTTCATAGTAAGAGGTGAAATTCTTGGATTTATGAAAGACGAATAACTGCAAAAGCATTTGCCAAGGATGTTTTCACTGATCAAGAATGAAAGTTGGGGGCTCGAAGACGATCAGATACTGTCCTAGTCTCAACCAGAAACGATGCCGACAAGGGATCGACTAATGTTGCTTCTAGGACTCCACTGGCACCTTATGAGAAATCAAAGTCTTCAGGTTCCGGGGGGAGTATGGTCGCAAGGCTGAGACTTAATGGAATTGACGGAAGGGAACCACCAAGAGTGGAGCTTACGGCTTAATTTGACTCAGCACGGGGAAACATACCAGGTCCAGACATAGTAAGGATTAACAGACTGAGAGCTCTTTCTTTATTCTATGGATGGTGGTGCATGGCCGTTCTTAGTTGGTGGAGCTCAAGGGTGAGCTCATGGGCTTTAGCCCTCATGCGAGCCCGAAGTCTGGGTTCGGTGGTGCTGGGATTTGCCTCGGCCCTTTCCGCACACTCCACCTAGTCCTCCAACCAACCTAGTGCAGGACGTGCTAAGGAAACACGAAACGAGAAGAGCAAACTCATGTCAGCCCAAGAAATGGATGACCGCAGGGATGCATCATCCTCTATCTATAGCCAAAATGACTCTTGGCAATGAATATCTCGGCTCTTGCATCTATGAAGAATGCAGCGAAATGTGATACTTAGTGTGAATTGTAGTCTTTGAATGCAAGTTGCGCCCGAAGCCTTGCGACTGAGGGTACGTCCGCCTGGTGTCACGTAAAGTTGCTCCCACCCCATCCGGGGGTGAATTCTAGCCTCCCGTGCGCCGGTCGCCCGCGGTTGGCTCAAAAGCCTAGTTTCAAGTTGCAAACGCCATGACAATTGGTGGTTGCAAGACCCTTAGACACGGTCGTGGGTGGTCATGTTCCTCGGAACAGCAAGACCCTGAAGCATCCCTAAGGGCACGCTACCATCATGACCCCAGGTCAGGCGGGACTACCGATTGAGTTTAAGCATATCAATAAGTGGTGGAAAAGAAACTTACCAGGATTCCCCTAGTAACAGTGAGTGAACCGGGAAATGCCCAGCTTGAGAATCGGACGCCCTTGGCATTCGAATTATAATCTAGAGAAGCGTCCTTAGCGATGGACTGGGCCCAAGTCCCCTGGAAGGGGGCATTAGAGAGGGTAGGAGCCCTGCTGTGCCCGTACCCTGTCACACAATGAGGCGTTGTCTGCGAGTTGGGTCGTTTGGGAATGCAGCCCAAATCGAGCAGTAAATTTCATCCAAGGCTAAATACAGGCGAGAGGCCAATAGTGAACAAGTACCGCGAGGGAAAGATGAAAAAGACTTTGAAAAGAGTGTCCAAGAGTCCAAGAGTGCGTGGATGGGGGTCGGCGATGCGCCTCGGTAGGATGTGGAATGGCAAAAAGCTGATCCACTGGTCGGCTCGGGGCTTAGACTGACGCAGATTGCTGTGGCGACCTAAGCTCGGGCTTTTGATACACCCGTGGAGACACTGTTGCAGCAATCATGGACCACAGCACGTGCCCTCGAGCCGTGCCTCGGCACCTGCGCCCTCCCAGCATCAGCCAGTGGGCTCCCCATTCAACCTGTCTTGAAACACGGACCAAGGAGTCTTACATGTGCGCGAGTCAATGAGCGAGTAAACCCACAACGTGCAACGAATCTAACTAGCGAGATCCCCCTGAGGGTTGCATCGTCGACTGACCTTGCTCTTCTGAGAAGGGTTCAAGTGTGAGCATGCCTGTCGGGACCCGAAAGATGGTGAATAATGCTTGAGCGGGGTGAAGCTAGGGAAAACTCTAGTGGAGGCCCGCAACGATACTGACATGCAAATCATTCGTCTGACTTGGGTATAAGGGTGAAAGACTAATCGAACCATCTAGTAGCTATTTCCCTCCAAAGATTCCCTCAGGATAGCTGGAGGTCGGGATGAATTTTATCAGGTAAAGCTAATGATTAGAGGCTTGGGGGGCGCAACGCCCTCGACCTATTCTCAAATTTTAAATAGGTAGGATGACACAAGTGCTTTGTGAAGCCGTGCCACGGAATCGACACCTCCAAGTGGGCCATTTTTGGTAGGCAGAATTGCGATGTAGGACGAACTGGAAGCTAGGTTACGATGCCCAACTGCATGCTAAACTAGAACCCACAAAGGGTGTTGGTCGATTAAGACAGCAGGACGATTGTCATGGAAGTTGAAATCCGCTAAGGAGTGTGTAACAACTCACCTGCCAAATCAACAAGCCCCAAAAAGGGATGGCACTTAAGCGTGTGACGTATACCCGGCCGTCGGGGCAAAAGCCAAGCCCCAATGAGTAGGAGGGCATAGCGGTCGCTACAAAACCTAGGGCACAAGCCCGGGCGAAGCGACCGTCGGTGCAAGTCTTAGTGGTAGTACGAAATATTCAAATGAGAACTTTAAAGGCCGAAGAGGGGAAAGGTTCCGTGTGAACGACACTTGCACATGGGTTAGTTGATCCTAAGCGACAGGGGAAGTCCGTCTGACAGCGTATTCCCGCACGAGCATTGAAAGGGAATCGGGTTAAAATTCCCTAACCAGGACGTGAAGGCGGATGATGACATTAGGGAATCCGAAGACGTCGGCGGGGCCTCGAGAAGAGTTATCCTTTCTATTTAACAGCCCGCCCACCCTAGAAACGACTCAGTCAGAGGTAGGGTCCAGCGGCTGGAAGAGCACCGCATGTCGTGCGGTGTCCGGTGCACCCCCAGTGGCCCATGAAAATCTGGAGGACCTAGTGCCTCCCATGCCCGGTCATACTCATAATTGCATCAGGTCTCCAAGGTGAACAGCCTCTAGTCGATGGAATAATGTAGGCAAGGGAAGTCAACAAAATGGATCTGTAACCTGAGGAAAAGGATTGGCTCTGAGGGATGGGCCCAGGGGTCCCAGTCCTAAACCTGTTGGCTATCCGAGGACTGGTCGACTTGCTCCCGCGGTAAAAGCGGGTCGCCGTGTGCCAGCCGAGGGACGGACTAGGAACGACCCTTTTGGGAATCCTTCCCTGAGCGTCAAATAGTCAACTCAGAACTGGTATGGACAAGGGGAATTTGACTATTTAATTAAAATAAAGCATTGTGATGGACCCTGCGGATGCTCATGCAATGTGATTTCTGCCCAGTATTTAACCAAGCACGGGTAAATGGCAGGAGTAACTATGACTCTCTTAAGGTAGCCAAATGCCTCCTCATCTAATTAGTGACGCGCATGAATGGATTAACGAGGTTCCCACTATCCTTATCTACTATCTAGCAAAACCATAGCCAAGGGAACGGGCTTGGCAGAATCAGCAGGGAAAGAAGACTCTATTGAGCTCGACTCTAGTTTTACTTTGTGAAATGGCTTGAAAGGTGTAAGATAAGTGGGAGCCGAAAGTCGATGATGAAATACCACTACTTTTATCATTATTTTACTTATTCCATGAATCGGAGGCGGGGCTACGCCCTTGTTTTTGGACCCAAGGCTGTTTCCGCAGCCGATCCAGGCGAAAGACGTTATTAGGTGGGGAGTTTGGCTAGGGCGACACATTTGTTAAAAGATAACTCAGGTGTCCTAAGATGAGCTCAATAAGAATAGAAATCTTATGCGAAACAAAAGGGTAAAAGCTCATTTGATTCTGATTTCTAGTACGAATATGAACTGTGAAAGCGTTGGCTTGGCCAGGGCACCACAAGCCAAATGCGTAGGCCCCCACAAATGTGTCGCATGCCAAATAGAGGTTTACACCTGGGTAATAGGGGACTCCGGGCCTCCCATGCGCCAAATAGAGGTTTATCCCTAGCCACCCCTCCCATGCCCATTACAGTCGTATCCTTCAATATCTTCGCCCCGGGGGCTTTTTGAGCCCTAACGACACTCCAGCTCGGGTTCCCTAGACCTATAGAAGGCACCCTCATCAATCTTGGCCCCTGATTCGCTGAAGCCTCCTAAGCCATTCGCTTCATCAAGGCCATTCAAGCTAATGTGAGCTAGCCCCGACCACATCGGGCTCCCAGCGACTGTGAGCTTTTGCCCTCAAATTCGCACCATTGATAGATGTTACCCATACTTGAAGGGGACTAGTGCTGAAGAAAGAAAACAATTTTGAAAAAATCCCAGACCCCAGCTCGGTCCCGACCCAAGAAACCGTCGTTCCTCATGCTCTCACATAAACAGTCGATTTGTAACCACCCCAATAATTCCATAATGACATTTAAGTGTCCCCCATAAAAAAATGCAGCCATCGGATGACATTTTCATTTTTTTACGGGTTTTTTATGCCTTCGAGGGCATTTTCATTAAGAAAATGCCCCTTTCCTGCAAATCCTCGACCGACGACCACCGTAATAATTCCATAATTATATTCTATGGTCACCCTAAAAAAACTATGGCCATTGGTTGAAATTTCCATTTCTTATGAATTTTTAACCTCTTCTAGCAGCATTTTCATCAAAATTTTTATTTCAACACCCTCCGCACCGAATCTTAGGACCAAGGGCACCCCATTCAATTCTTTGCCCTTTTTTTATGGTGGCTCCTACAATTTCATGGCAAATGGTGCTTCGAATAAAATTTTTTGGACGAGTGATGGCTGGGATATAGCAATGTTTCCTTATGCTACACCCAAGTTTGTTTTATTTTCTATATATATGGGGCAAGTGGATGTCGTACCTTGGCAGGCCATGCACCCAACCCATAGCCCCCCACTGCTCACCCGTGCCCTTAATGGTATGTGCCAGGCAGAACGTGGTGTGGCGCTGATTTTCGGTCTCGGCCAATCGAGTCGTCATTAGCTGGGTTTTGGCTGGTTCAATCAATGTTAAGGGTGTGCGTGAATAGTGGGAGGCCTGCTAGGTGTGCCATCCCCTCCTCCTTCCCCCCTCGTCCCCATGCCCATTGCTCACCCGCACTATCAACGATGCGTGTTGGGCCTAGGTTGGTCTGGCACCGATTCTCAATCTCGGCCAATCGAGTCGTCGTTGTGTCGGGTTTGGCATACCTCAGTCAACGTTGATACTACGGGTGAGCAATGGGCATGGCTTGGTGTGGCGCTGATTCTCGGACTCGACCGATCAAGTCGTCATTGTGTCGAGTTTGGCCTGGCTAGTCAAAGCTGATAGCGTCGGTGAGCAATGGGCATGGCACTTGATGCACCCTTACATGCCCATTGCTCACCCGCACTATTAATGATGCATGTTGGGCCTGGCTTGGCGTGGAGCTGATTCTCGGTCTCGGTCGATCGAGTCATCATTGCGTCGAGCTTAGCTTAGCTAGTCAATGTTAATGGCGCATGTGAGAAGTGGGCATAGCACTCGATGGACCCTTGCATGCACATTGCTCACCCGTGCTATTAAAGGTGTGTGTCGGGCCTGGCTTGGCGTGGCATCGATTCTCAATCTCAACCGATCAAGTCATCGTTGCGTCGAGCTGGGCCTGGCTAGTCAACATTAATGGCACAGGTGAGAAGTGGGCATGGCACTCGATGGACCCTTCCATACCTTTGCTCGCCAATGCTCTTAACGGCGCGTGTTGGGCTTGACTTAGTGTGGCGCCGATTCCCAGTCTCGACCGATTGAGTTGTCATTGCATCGAGTTTGGTTCAGGGCAGTCAATATTGAGGGTGCAGGTGAGTGTAGGCATGCAATTCAATGGACCCTCCCCCTCTTCCCCCCTGGACCCATTTATCGACCGTGCTCCACAGCATGGGCTATGGCTTAACTCGATGTGGTGGCAACTCCCGGTCTTAGCCGATTAAATCGTTGTTCATCAAGTTTCGCTGTGGCTCACTACATGTTAAAGGCGCATGAGCGGTAGTTCAGATGTAACACCCCCCACCCAATCCCGAAGGACCAGATGACGAATTCCACATTCGGTGCCGGAGCACCGTCTTATCTTACTTATTAACTCTAGATCATATATTAGAAGTGGTTAAGTCTTCATAAGGAGGTAAGCTTTTTTTTAAAACAGGTTTTAAGGAAAATTCCTACAAAAAATTCGTAAGAGTTTCCCCTAAAAATCAACTTGCCACACAGAGAAAACAAATACTCTTCCAATATAAATACTCCTCCAATCCCCAACACTCCAATCAACTCAAAATCACGTAGCACTTCTAAATGGTTGTATCAGTTCACACAAGTACTATCATGTTAATATACCATTCCTACAAGGAATATTTACTAACTTTCAAACACCATAAATATAATAAGACAACAATACTTAATTAACCACCGATCTCATTAATTACAATTTCAGTAATTATAATCTCAATACTTTTTACAATATTTCCTATACATGCTAAAAGCACAAATTACTATATATCCTACCCAAAGATAATATTTCTACTCTGATGATACTCCTCCGGTCTTTGGGTAGCATCCACCGCTCTTAACTGGCATGTGATAAAAATCAATGCACTAAGTAGAAGACTTAGTGGTGCAAACAATTATCAATTAAAATAACAAAGAATTGCCGAAGCAACAAATCTTAAATATGCTTTAAAATACTCAAATCAAATATAAATTAAGTACTGAAGACGTACTAATTAAATTTAAACATTTCAAAAGTCATAAAGAAGTTCACAAATACAAATATATCTTCGTTTTCTTATAGTAGAATAAAATTTCATTCCTAGTTAGGGGCTCGTACATATACAGAAAGAAATATAAATAGATTCGATTTCTGAATCACATAATCGTGGCCTGTGAAATCGCCACCACATATCACATAATTGTGGTCTGTGAAAGTGCCATCACATATCACGTAATCGTGGCCTGTGAAAGCGCCACCATACCACATAATAAGTGCATCCACCTATGCATAAGGGCTAATAACCCTAGCATATGATCATTGCTTTCAAATAACAGAATGGCCTAATAAGCGCAGCATGCTCATATATCGGAATCAATCTCATCATGCTACATTTCAATCATGCATAGTAGAGCCCAAAATAAATCTATTCTTTTGCAAATGATCTTATTTCTTATTCACAATTCCTTATCCAAAACATTTATAGCTTAATACTCATTATTTCAAAATTACTTAACTTACAACTTGTAAATACTTTTTAAGTTCTCTTATGTTCAAAACTAAAATCATACTTTCTTAATACATAAATATACATAGCTTAAAACACTTAAAACTTAACATTTAAAAGATAAAAACATGCCTTACCCACTAAAGAAGGTTCGGCCTCTTATTGAAAACAAAGGAGGAATGGTTTCCTCCATTAAAAATCTTAATTCCTAAATCAAATTCAGTACTTAAAACCATAAAATTCTTTACTTGAAATAGTTGACTACAAAAATCAATTTTTACACATTCAAACCTTCTTTAAGTCTTGAAAAATGCTAAAACATTGGAATTCAAAGTAAGGCTTTAAACCATCACCAAATTGCTTATAAACAAACTCATTTAAGTTAAAATCAAAATTAGAAATCAAAGAAAACAAAGTGCCTTCACCTACATAGGTTCGGCCACTTCTTCCAAATCAAAGGGAAAATGGTTTCTTTTCAAAATAATCACACTCTCTTAAAAGAACACCATTTCAAAACACATTTACCATTAAAGGAAATCAAAGCAAAGAACAAAATCAAAGGCCTTCCCCTTAAGGTAGGTTCGACCAACCATGGAGAAGAGGAAAGGAGTTGTTCTTCTCCCCATTTAAGCATTACATTAAGCTTAAAATACATAGAAAATCATGTAAAAGCATTCAAATACTCATTCTCCAAATCAATCCACACAATTCTAAAAATTCCATTCAAAAACCTAAAATTGAAAACTTAACAAAATGAAAGGGGAATAGAGATACTAGTGCACTAACCTCTTAATCAAGCTTTAAGAAGCTTGAAAAGCCTTACTCTTTGGCTTTTTCCTTCCCTTTGATGGAGGGTTCTCCAACCTCTTCAAATTAGGAGAAGTTAACATTAAAATCAAGAATTAATAAAAGAAATAGATGGAGCATGATTTAATGCATCAATTGCAAGTTTAAACCTTGAATTCTACTTATTAATTCACAGAACTTAAAAACCACAACTTACTTACTTGAACGGAAACTCCAAATTCCAAGCTTAAAGACTCCAAATTCCTACTCCTTTTGCTTAGTTCTTAATGTTTGATTATTAATTCAAGGCTTAATTAGGTGATTTGGGTGTATTTTAGAAGTAAGAAATTGAAGAAAATGGAAGAGAAGGAGAGAAGAGAGTGAATAGTGTTGCTTGGTGAGTTGTCACTTTAAGTGGCAAAGTCAAACTTGGCTTCTCTCTTTTATGCCAAATGAATGGCTATGGTCAAGTCTTTAGTATCTTATCCAATGGCTCTAAATATTCATCAAATATTTTTCCTCTAATTATTATTTAACTCCACCAAATAATTAAATTAACTCCATAAAAATATTTTCTCAATTACTCCTTAACATGCTACACTAAAAATCATCATTCATTAAATGCCTTAATTCTCTAAAAATATTCATGCAATATTTTCTACCCACTTAAATCATGCAAACATGCTGAAAAAATATTAAATAAAATATTAGGCACAAGTAGTAATTTTTTTTGGATCGAAACATTACCAAGTCCCGGACCGATGGTACTATTCACAAATCGGTAAAATACTATTACTGACACTGAAAAAGACACTAAATAAACGGTCTATTACATCGAATTTTAGGGTCGGTAGTATTCCTATTGGTGCAACGAATTGTCAATCTCATCATCCTCCCCAGTCACGACTGGAGTTTTAATTTCTTTTCTCAATGCAAGGACACGGGTTCCTGTGTGGTGTACCCACGGGTTCCTGTGTGGTGTACCCACAGGAGTAGAATTCGGATTGTTCATTTCATTTCAGCCCGTGCATCACATGTGCATGGGGCGGACCTTGCAGCGGCATTCATGTCCCAAGCATGTTGACTTGACTGCTATGGCCCATGTATTGCCTGCTCATGCTTTCGAATGCGAAATGTTATGCGAGCGGAGGGTGTGAACATATGCCCTCCATTAGCCCAATCGATGTCTCTAAGAACGACGAACGCACCATTTGGAGCCTTATCTATGCCGCCTCGCCACAGGCATGATGGGTTCGTGCGAGCGCTGACGTTGCGAAGGAATGCTACCTGGTTGATCCTGCTAGTAGTCATATTCTTGTCTCAAAGATTAAGCCATGCATGTGCACTACAAGAAAAATGCAATTTAATAACGGATTTTTCTATTTCTAAATGCTAAAAATCTTTTGCTAAAATAGTTTAGAAACGGATACAGTCCGTGACAAGTTCGCATTTCTAATCCATTTAGAAACGGATTTTAAATCCATTTCTAATTTTGCAATGGATAAATTCGTTTCTAATTTTCCATCAATCCATTTCTAATTTCACACCTCTTGGGAATGAATTTCGTTTCTAAATCCGTTTCCATTCCGTTTCTAAAACCGTTTTTGAATCTGTTTCTAAATTCGTTTCCAATCTGTTGCTAATCCATTTCTGAGTACATTTCCAACTTATTTCATCTGTTTCTAATTTCCGTTTCTAATCTATGAAGAAAAATAAAAGCAATACTTAATCGTTGTTGATTCCGTTTCTAAATTCGTTGCTAAAATCACTTCCATAGCTAAATAAGTTTCTAATTTTTTGTTGCCAATTAACATCCGCTCCTATTCCATTTTTATTTTATTTATTCGAAAAAATCCATTATTTTCAATATTATAATCCTGCCCTGTTTCTAATATTTTAATTTATACATCTCTAATGAAATTAACTTCAAACCAAATAGAAAAAGTTAGCATAAAATTAAAATAGTTCTCTCAAATATCAACAACTCAAATATCAACATTCAAAGTCTCATAGCATGTAACTAACTTATATTCCCTAGTCCAAATGAAATAAAGTTTATCTAGATAGTACCATCACTCTAAGCATCAACGTGAGTATGTGAGGAAGACTGTGATGCAGGATTCTGTGAAGTAGGAGCTGGCAAAACTGTTGGTGCCAAGTGAGTGTGAACAAGCTCTGCAACTTGCTGTGGTAATTGTTGCTACAACTTTTCCTACATCAACTGTTGTTGTTGTTGCAACTCTTGTTGATATCGCATCTCCAACTCTCTCATTCGTTGCTCTAATATCTCCAGAATTCGAGCATCAATATTTTCACCACCTTGTTCCTGAAGGCGAGATGTGGCAAAAGAGCTAGAGGTGCTAGAGTTATCAAAGAAAAGTGATGCTTGTGAACCAAGACCGTACATTCGCTGCTTCTTGACACCGCCAACTTCTTGCAGGTATATCTGGGTAGCATCGACTGAGCGTGGTTGACTAGATCCCTCTTGAGGTTGAGATTCAATTTGAACTTTAGATAACACAACCTCCTGAAATGATTATTAAAAACATATAATGATAAGTACTTACATTTAAATTTGTGAAATATAAGAAGAATAATAATTATTTTGAATGATTGTCAACTAACAAATGTATTCTTCGACCTTTTGGTCCACAAATTTCCGATCTTTCTTTCTAGTTTGTGTCACCTCCAAAACCTCATGTGGAAGTGGTGGTCGTTGTAATTCAGCTTCCCAAATATTAACCATAGTTAGTACATTTCCTTGAAAAAAATAAATAATTGGGCAATAAATTTAATTTGTATTAAGAAAAAAAAAGCTTTACCAAATGTTTTATGTGTGCTATGTGAAGGATAGAGCCTCCCGTATGTCGTGAAGGACCAGCTCTTGGTCCACTAGTCTCACTCAGTCAACTCTTGGAACACTTTTCAGATTTTACTTTAAATTCCTTAGTCTCCCAATGTGGCTTCCAACTATTCCAAATATCATTAGGGATATATTTGGGCTTATTCTTTCGCCATTTACCAAGCATGCCCCTATAGCGTTCTGCAGCCTTCTTACTCTAAATTTTTTTCACAGAGATCTCAATCTCCTCATCTCACATATAATGTTTCTAAATCCATAAAGAACCACAAAAAAATATAAATTCATAACATAAACATTGTATTCTACTTTTAATGTATAAGTGCTATAATATCTTGAAGAAAATATACTCAAGGAGAGGAAAAGAATAGAATATAACATCCTAAACTCTTCCCAGTAAATGTCCTTTGTTTCTTGAGGCACTGACTTCCAATCGTAACCCACATGATCCAATTTCTTTACGAAAGATTCAGTAATTTTCCTGGCAAAAGTATATGGCTCCAAACTGAAATAAGTAAAAAACAATCAATAGTTTTGTGTAAGTAAAAAATTTCAATTTGTAGAACCAAATTATGTATTCATAAAAAGAATGTTTGAAAAGGATATGTTTGTTTCCTACAAGTCGAAGGGCTACTCGATTGCCTATAGTTGTAGTGGAGGTAGTTAAGGATCCAATACCTTCTATTGGAGTAGTTAGGCTAGATGATCATAACGATGCACTTGTGATTGGTGTAGAAGCAGGTGATGGGAGTAATTATGGTAGCAGTGCTTGTGGTTGTGAATTAGAAACTCCCTGTGCTGCTTGCTGTGGCTGTGAATCAGAAGTTGGTTGATTTTGAGCTCTCTGTGAACGTCCACTTCAACCTCCCTAGGTGCCATTGCAATGTACCTACATAGCAATATTAGTAATGGTCCAATTATTAGCATAAATTGTGTTGAAAATAAAGAATCATACAGTAGAACATAATTGAGAAAAAGTGAAAATAATAATAATAATAATAAGTGGGAACTCACCCATTTCCAAATTTTCCTTTTTGCTCTTTTTGTTGCCATAGTTATGAGATGTTATGGAAAAAGAGAAAAGCAACTATAATATACTAGAAATCTTAAATTATACATACAAATAACAAACATTAATTACCACTATTTTAACAAACATGAATTATAAACTGCCTATTAAATTATATTATATTTGTACAAAAGTCAAACAATTTCATCATTCATTTAAATCCTATTGCATATTTCAGTGGAAGCAAATTTCTACATATTTAAATTATTCATCTTCATTCATCAGCACTATCATCACTTTGCTCATCATCATTTGATTCTGAATCAAGTTCTACATCATCATTTGATTCGTGTGAGAGTCGCCACCTGGTTTAATTATTTAAGGGTAAACTAGGAAAACCCTAAATGACTCCAATTTTAATTAACCTAATTACTAGATTAATTACCCAATGGTTAAGGCATGGTGTGCAAACCCGAGATGGATCCCGAGAATATGTCATGCTGATTAACTAACCTATGGATGAATGCTTTGCAGGGTGAATGATTGAATTTGATGATTTCGACTTGTCGCTCGGGGTTAGATCCCAAACGTGCCTACGTACTTC